>ML682104.1:0-14942 GCA_007922195.1 Podocnemis expansa
CCCCCCATAAAAATAGCTTGGATCCAAAGGGGCCAAACTAGGCCAATAAGCCCCATTGTTCTTTTTGATGTAGGATACTGGCAGCGTCTTTTGGATTTTGTTTAAGGCCAAAGATAGTTCATCATGACTCTCTTCCAAATAAAGCACAAGGTCAGCCTTTATAAGGCAATATAAATCTAAAGTTAAGGGGTTTTTTACAGTGTCAGTATACGAATCTTTTTCATGACCTGACTGAGAGCACACAGTTTCCTTTGAAACGTCCTCTAACATTCTGGAGACATAGCTTATTTCTTGAAAAATACCCAAATCAAATGGGGAAAGGCAATGCCAAAACCAAAACTCTTTGTGTTTCAGTTAGTTCCCCTACTAAGTGGGTACGGAAAAAAGACCTAAAAGAATTGTGGCCTGCACAGTAGGTTTTCAACTAGGCAGAGCAAAAGACACATTTCCAGTTACGTGACCAACGCTTATATGCCTTATTGCCACCAACCCGCTAGTGCCCCAGCAGGGAAGGAGCACCAGATTCTTAGCGGACAAGTCTTCTCGCTGCTGATGCATAACACCCGTTTAGGCACCACTCAGGCCAGTTTCCTGGTGTAGAACGAATAGTTTGATCGCAAGGCGTAGGGCTAAGGCTGCTTCTGCACTTTCATTACAAAGCTTACATGGGGGAGGGGTAGCTAAAAGGCTGATGTGTTCTGCTAAGTTGCGCCCCACAGCCTTCCACGAAGCCCCTTCTTCCGCATCTTGTGCCTGTCTTTGCCGTTGAGGGGGCTGACTGGGATGGGTATGCTAGGAGGTCCCCCTTGACCGTGTATGGAAAAGTGGCAAAAGACCCAACATTTAAATCTCATGTATACAGGACTTTCAGGAGCACATTGGATTTGCCTATGCTCATCAAGCACAGAAAGCAAGCTATATCTATCAACATATTCAACAGAACAAATTAATGCTCTAAAAACCAGAGACCAAAATTGAACAATGATAATATCTTTTAAATTGCAAGGCTTTTCTGACAGATTGGTTCTTGTTCTTCCCATGTGGCAATTCAGGCCGACGGTCGCCAGTCCCTCTTCAGCTCTGGCCCTCTCCACTTGTTTGCTCTCTGTCCTAATGCTTGAGCGACACAGGGAGCCTTTTTTTAGACAAGGCTGTAGTTCCTGAATGATGTGTTGTAGAGGTCTGACTTTAGGGTTGTATGTGGTGACTCGTGCTGTCCTGTTGCATTCTTTCTTGGGCGTCTCCTGTAGTAGATGAACTTGGGGAACCCACCTAGCTCTGTCAATTTGTTTTGTTACTTCCCCAGGTGGGTACAGTAGTTTCAAGAATGCTTGCTAGAGATCCTCAAGATTTCTGAAGGATCAGATCAGATGCGGTTATATCTTAGGCCGTGGCTGTAGACAATGGATCGTGTGGTGTGTTTAGGATGGAAGATTGAAGGATGTAGGTAACTCTAACGAGCACTAGTGGTTCTGGGTGACTACAAAGTCGCAAAGATCAAGCTGCACTGCGGCGTCATCTGGGATGGGTCTTCTAATAGCTTATAATCCATCCTTGTGTGGGGTGTTGGTGTCAAGAGCTTGTACATCTATAGTGGTGAGGAAGTCAGTGATGTCTTGAAGATAGCTGGGGAGTCTCATAACATAGGGTCTGAGGAGTGAGTTCACATAGTAAGCGTGCCAAAGCCTGAGATGATGCGCGTCCAGGGTTTCCTTTTTTTTATGGATTTTAGGTAATAGATAGACCATCCCTGGCCGTGGTTCTGGTGGTGTTTCTGTCTCTATATGTTCTTGCGCTGTCTTAGGGAGTTTCTTGAGTAGGCATTATAATTCCTTTTGGTATTTCTCAGTGGGGTCAGAGGAAAGAGGTCTCTAGAAGGTTGTGTCGGAGAGCTGTTTATGAGCGTCTTGGTCATAAGCTAATTTATTCATGATGACAACTGAAACTCTTTTGTCAGCCTCCTTAATTATAATGTCAGAGTTGTTTTTGAGGTTGTGGATGGCATTGCGTTCTGCAGGGCGCATGTTACGATGTAAAGGATGTTTTCTATCCACCATTTCAGACTTGCTACGGTGGCAGAAGCAATCAATATAGAAGACAAGTCCCAAGAGGAGGCCAAGAAGACTATTTCTTCTTGTAGTGTTTGGAGGAAGACATCTGTGTATCAGTGCGTTGAGCTGTGGTTTTATGGCAATATTCTTTGAGTCTTAGACGACGAAAGTAGGCTTCTAGGTCCCCTCAGAATTTTATCTTATGTGTTGCAGTTGTGGGGCAGAAAGAAAGTCCGCCAGACAGAACAGATTCCTCTGCAGGAGTAAGTGCGTAGCTTGAGTGATTAGCAGAGTTGCTTGGCTGGTTGAAAGCGGGGGGGGGGGGGGGCCCCCCACACTTGCTGCCTGTAGTGGTGTATAGAAGTTTATATAGTTTGGGATCTTGCTCATAGTCTCAGTATTGGGGCAGGTCAGAACAGTATTCAGAAGACAGCATGGCGTGTTTACAAGGAAGTTTGGGTTGAACATGGGGGGGGGGGGTTGGTTACGGAGCGACACCAGTTAAAAGTTAATTTTTAAGATAGCGGTCTTTCTTATGTTTTTCAGGCAGTGTGGACTCTTACCCTTGCCGGGGACCTGATGCTGCTTGCCAAATGCTTACTATGGCCTTGGAATGCAACAACATTTTCATTGCGGTTATTACCCTCAAGCATCCCGGAAGTGGAAACGGCTAACGGTAGTAGGAGAAGAAGTTTCGCTGACCTTTGTGCCTCCACAGAACTAAAAGGTTTGACAGTTTCTCTGAGCAGTTCCTAATCAGAAAACTGGCTCATCACCATGCTGATGGGAAGGCCAATGCCTATTTTACACCGAGAATGCACAGCTCAATGATTTACATTTTCCTCATGAGGCAATTATTCTTCAACATTGAAAAAAGTTAAAGTGAACCAGCTTTACTGGTTAAAGAAGCTTTACGAACATCCCTTAGAGCAAGGAGGCTGCATCTTCTTCCAAAAAAAAAAAACCTTATCAATGAAAAACATCCTAGCGCGCCAGTGGAAGGGAGTTTTCCAAATGCTTTTGACATCTGATAGCTACCTCTCTCGCTCTCAAGCATTAGGCGACAGAGCACGCCTTGCTGCCTCATCTTAAAACGATTAGCACCAGCAACTACAGAGTTAACAACTGAAACAGTCACAGACCCCTGCAACAAACCACGCTGCCAAGTCTGCCCACATAGCTACACAACAGACACCATCATAGGTCCTAATCAAGCCTGCTACTACACCAAAAGTTCCTTTACCTGCTCATCTACTAATGTGGTCTATGCCATTATGTGGAAGAAATGCCCCAACACCTTATATATTGGACCAACAGGACGAGCGCGGCGTAAGAGGCTGAATGAGCACACACTTGTTAGAAATCACAGAACAAAGAAACCAGTTGCTGAGCACTTCCCTCTTCCTAATCACTCGATGACGGATTTGTTAATAACAGTCGTTCGAGATCTAGCTGGCACATCAAGACTTGAAAGTGAAACAGTTGAACTAATATTCAACCTATATTTTGTGAAAGCAGGACTGAATCGAGACTGCGTTCTTTTCCCATTAGAAAAGGTAATTTGACTTCAGGCTTCACAGGGTTTGAGCCTGAAAACTGCTCTGATTTGCTGTTAAGTGCACCTAATCCTATATGCTACACTCCTTTGCGTTTAGTTTCTTTTTGAGGAAGTTGGATTTTTTTCTCCCACGAATGCTCATGCGAAAATTAAATTGTACTCTTAAAGTGCCACACACCTCGTCAATGTTATTTCAGTCGCTTTCCCCTGGATTTGGGTCCTTTTTATGAAATAATTTAGCCTGTAACAATAAGGAAATTTTAGACTTTTTTTTGTTACCCTATATATGCATCTCTAATAATGGTGTTAACACACTATAAAATTTCAGTAATACATCACTGGATGGGGACCAGGCGCTACTGCTCTCCCCGCGCGCCCTTTCTTTCAGTTATCGGTAACAAACTCTTAAGTTGGCTTCAACTGTATTTTGTTTTACATTTTTGGTGCTGAAACCTGGGAAGTCACTTTGCAATAACCTGGTGCTTACCCCAGCTGCCTTGCTCTCTGCCCCCTAGCGACAGTATCTAGGCAGGAATTTCCACATCGTACCCTTGAGCGTAAAGCCCTCCGTGAGCGATCAGTGCTGGGGGCGCATCCTGGAGTCTGCGTACGAGACATGTTAATCTTAGACCCGTTATCAACAGCTCAGGGAACGATTCGTTCAGGAAGGGCTCCCTATTTAAAGAAATGTCTTAGGTTTTTTTGGTTTTGTTGACTCTTGTTGGCGTACGGCTCCGTGTTTAAAGAAATGGCCTCCTTCCTGTGTTTTAGCCCTTTTGCTGAGCCGGTCTCCCTGTACGAAAATGTTCAGAAATGTTCGCCTTCCAGCTGTTGCGCATCGCCATGCTGTCTGTAGGTCTGTGGCCGCCTCCGTGCACAGGAATCGAAACCCCCCCCCCCCCCCCAACCGGTAGCCGTACTGCTGTCTCTGGCTCCCCCTGCAGTGGCAGGGATGACTCACAGTATAGCAGGGAAAATCGGATAACAGCCTGCCCTTGCGGCTTCGTAATAAGTTTAAACAGAGGACTTATAAAAGAGACGGGCTTTAGACTCATGGCTCTCCTCATGGAAGTGACTCTGTTCCTGGCAGGGCTTCCTCCTCAATCACCGGCTCTATGTTCCTCTTCAGTGCGTAGCACCCAGTGAGCTCAAGGGCCGCCTCCAGAAGAGCTAAGAGGCTGTGAGTGAAGGGAACTAAACCAGGCTGCTGCTGGCGTTGGGCTGTGTTCAGAGCCAGCAGTCTGTCTTCCGGCTCCCCCCCCCCCCCCGAGGCTTCCCAGGTGTCCAGGGCCCCCTAAAGGACATGACTTCCCCGCCGGAAAAGGCGGTCAAGACCCACGCTCCTACGGGTATATCAAGATTAGATCTTCGTGACCAGGTATTTGGTCAATCAGCACCACAGCGCCTAGCCTCATGAAATTGCCTTCAGGTGACTTACTTGGCCAAGTGACGCCACGCAGCATCAGAAGATGGTGAGAGCCCAGCGGGCCCCAACATAGCAAGAGGGGGCAAACTCCACTCTGCGTGCTGCACTGAGACGCGGCACCGCCGGCGACCTGTTTCCAGGCCCTTCAGTATTTAGGGAGCCAACTCCGCCGCAGCCATGTCAACAGCAAAAAAACGGCGAATTGAGCAGCCTGAGACAAGCCAGCAACAGTCTCTGAGTCCCTGTAGAGCAGTCAACCCGCACGCGAAAGTTAGATTGTCTATAGCGGTCCTCTGCCGTACGAAAGGGTTGTCACTACTCCCTGCGCTTCACTAGCTCCAGCTAGCACTGACTCAAACCTGAGCACAAATATGTGCGAAAGGAGATTAAAGGGGAGTGGGGCACAATCAATCTTCCCCGACATCCCTTTCTCCTCTTGTAGCAAAGGGAGCGTAAGCCGAAAAGGAGAGTTGCTGTTCCATTACAGGCGCATCGGCAGCCTTCCTCACCGGGACAGTGGGCCACTCAATGGCCATATTGGGGTCCATGGAAATAACTTTTGCGTCCAGCCCCCCCGCCCCCCCGCCCCGCCCACGTTGATGAAAGTGCAGGCTGAGTTCTCTCCCTAGCCTGCGAGCACTCTCTTCTAGAGCCCGAGCAGCAGGAGCCATCCCTCGGGGCGCCCCCCCCGGGCAAATATCTTCATACTCCCTTAACGCCAGTTGCAGGAGGAAGAAACCGAGAGGGTTTTTTTGGGGTGGGGGGTGTGTGTGTGTGTGTGTGTGTGTGTGTGTGTCAGTGTACTGCAACCCTCCATAGTTGACTTTCAGGCATATAAAGAATTCTTGAAAACGGTGTAATCCAACGTCAACATAGAAACTCACGAGTTTAGCGAATCCTCGGACTTTCTCTTTGTAGTCTTTACCCTGACCCCCCCCCCCCCCCCCCGCAGGCTTGCCCTCCCAGTTCATGAAGGTGTACTTAAGATAGTCAGATAATTATGGCAGATACCCGCCTCCATTTTGCCCCTCTTAAAGACGTCGGGCAAAAGGCATAATGTATCAGGAAATGATTTTGCCTGCCTTTTTAAACACCCAGTGTCGGAATAACCGACTGCTTTCCTGTTTGTGCCTGAATCAGGAGACGACATTCTTTGTGAGGAAATTCTGCAGTACTTTGAAACACGCAATGCTAATCTAAAATATGGACTGCGAAACAATCCTGATTATACCGATGTTTGAAAACGTTATAGACGGAGATGATCGAAAGGCACTGGTAGCTAAACTAATAGCTAAATAAAGCGCGATTAGGCTAGCTGTACGGAAAAGTAAGCATTTATATTGATGCCACATATGCCTTTTAGGTGGGTCATGATTTTGGACAAGTATGGCAAGAGAAATTTCTTAAATTCTGAATGGAACAATAAAAAAAGAAGCCATGTGAACGGTTTTGTTAGGGGCATACCGGATCAATTGGGTTTGATTTCCCAAAACAAAAAGACCTAAACGAAGCTCTATATTTTTCACAAGAAAAATTATACCACTGATAGCTCCGCTCAGGACTCTAAGGCGTCCCCTCTGAGCCGTACGCCTCTCTCCAGGCTCGCCTCACACGAGGTCGGCTGCCATCCCCGCAAGCGCACGCTGGCTCACTGGTAGTATGCTGCCGCCTTCTGCTTCCTACCACAACACAATCCCTCCAGACCTTTCTGCTTTAAGCACGGCAGGGTGCCGATTAGCCATACGAAGATGATCCCCCCCCCCTCCCCCCGGCAGTGCCCCTGTGAACTGCACCAGTTGGCTCTTCTTATCTCTAATTGCCTGCTGCCGCCCTCTCCGAATCATTGCGCTCCTGCAACTTATTTCCAGGAATACCCGTGCTTGAAAGGCATTTTCCTGTGGCCGTTGCAGAAGTTCATAAATTTAAACTGTAGAGCACACCCCCGGCCCCCCCACCCCGGCAATATTCGGTCAGACAGCTAAAGTGAACAACTGACAGGCATGACAGAAACACTGCAATACATACGTTACACTCAGATGCGCTTGGTCATTGCTCCAAAACAGTGCTGGATTATAGCGCAAGCAAGTTTACGGCCACTGGCTTGGTTCAACATAACCAACAGATTAGGCGTGTACAAAAATCGTAGCTATAATGAATATGGCTATCGACCAGGAGGAAGTCTTCGTTGAATGCTGTCACAGAAAAAAACTGGTGAAACCAACTTGGGTGCAAAAAAACCCCCAAAGAGTTAATTGGTTAGTGACACACTGCGGGGGGGGGGCAGATAAGACGTTGAGATTCACATCTTTAGCTTAAAAATCAACTTTAACAATCTTCATTTACAAAATTCTCTAACGTTCACTAATTGCTGCAAACCAATATTAAAAGGAACGAAGATGAACGGGAAAAAGAATATCACATAATCAAATCTAACATCTAATCATGGTGGGGAAGAGAATGCTTAGTGAAGTCATGGGGGTCAGCGAAACTGTTGAATAATAATAGCTTAGGAAGAGTAGAAACAGTATAGTCTACTGTCGAACAATGAGGCGTGCAACACAGCACGTCGACTGACTGGCCGGAATGGTACATGAGGCAATCAAAGTCCAGAAGCCTAAATGCCGAAGACCAGTAGTGAACGGGGCGTTCAACACGTATAGACTAAAAGTAAAGTGTGAAGAAGATGCGCATATCTCGCAGAGTAATGCGGATGTCTAGGCCTAAAAATTTTTTTACTTTAGCTTGATGAATTATTCCAGCTTTTCTGAAAGTATTCAGTACGTGAGGGCTGACAATGTTAAAACATAGCTACACCACCGCTGCCTGTGCGAGCACACGCACATCTCTTGCCCGGCCACGACAAATTAATATGTGCCATAAGAACCTTTGATTTCTTCATACTGACTTTAGTCTTCAGGTTGACTGCAAACAAGTCAACACCATTTGATGTGCAGCACAACGGATTCTGCCTCGTCGTTGTTTTCCACTCCATTTAGTCATTCGCAGTTTTCAATGTCGCTGTTGCATTAGCATGAATAACAGATGTCACGTTCACTAGTACCAGTTATTCCTTGCGACGAATTTGGTCATATTCCATCTTAAAAGAGTCCCTGAACGAAAACAGATTGCATTCCAATTCATTCCTCAATAAAAAGTTTCTAGACGGCATTAAAAAAAAAAAAATCTACCGTTTTCTCTCATGGCATTTGCCAGACGTGGGGGCTCAAATCTGCTTGCCGAAAGCAGCGAAAGGACATGACTTCTGCCATATATTTACCTACGTGCATGTGTACACTTTCAGTACTGGACCTTGTAACGGCCAAACAAAGCTGAGTCCTGTCTGGAGCACGACTTTCATCATGGGCCTGCATCAATAGACCGTTCCAGGAACAGGTGCGTTGAATGGTTTTCCTGTGCCGACCCTCGGAGTTGCCAGTATATAGAGCTTATTCTGGCTACATACCTGAAGGGCTTCAGCCATCTGCCTCCACTGTGTGACTATGGGACATATTAACTTCCTAACGCTAGATTGGGGGCTGTGAGCTAGCAGCAGTAAAAAGGACCCAAATTTCCTAGGCGGGGATAGCAGATGAAAATCTCCATCAAAAGGGATTTCCAAACCAACGACAAGAAACGCGAGGTTGAATGGTAGCTCTTATTACTATTATTTGTTTCTATTACTCCTTCTGATAAACTATACACAGCGGATTACCGGCGACGACACCTAACGGGTGCTGTCTCTCCCCAATATAGTGTCCTTTAGAGTAACGTATAATGAAAGCTTTTTCTTTTAATTCTGCACCGAAGTTGGTTTACTGTTTGGGGTGAAGGCGGATGTACCAAACACTCTATGCCAGGCTGCTGCGAGCAGGTGAACATCAGACAAGGCCCTGTTGTATTTTAGCGAGATCTTGCGAAGTAAGAGAGACTGCTCTGTCACAGATGACAAAGTTTGTACACACCTAGAACAAGTTATTCTAGTTGACTGCTTTAAAATTTATTCCTGTAAGCTGGGTTACGGGGACAATCGATGATATCATCCGTAGAGAGAGAAGAAAAATTTTCTAAAAAGGTCACTAGACTTGACACGCCCCCCCCCCCCCCCCCCCGGGAACATGACTTTTTTTAACGAGGCCCGAAACAGAAAAATATTTTTCTTAGCATGGCGGCGAGTGCCATTAAGCAGCTGGATTAAGGTGGCGAATCAATTTCCCGGCACTCAAAAGAAGACTACCCTTGAATGCCCCTGTGTTACACCCCCTCATTGTGAAATAACTAAGTAGGAGAGTACAAACCATCCAAGGGCAAACCATTGAGGGCTATCCCGGTAAAATACAGATTGATCATAGCAAACGGTTGCCAAGAAAACTTCAATAAGCCGGAAACGGAGTCAGAGAGTGCTGTCAGTGAGGGAGGCCTTTTTTTTGATCTGTGGTTACTAGTGCAATCTCAAAGGCCATATAATATACCTATCCTACTGGTAAAAAGAAGGGGAAAGACTACATACCGCTTGCTCCGGAATAGGCCATCTGTGAAGCCCATCGTCCTGTATATGGTTCCCTTGTGGCTAGTCATTCTACATCCCTGGCTTAATACCTCCAGCTCATATATTTACAGTTAACGGAGTGGTGTTGTACTCTCTTTTCCATTCCTGTACAGAAAAAGACCCAGTACTTGTTTTTTTCCTTTTCCTATACGTCCCATCAATTAAAATGGGCACTCTTCCACTACGGTTTTTTTCTTGCAACTGAGTGAGGTTATTTGTTGTTTTATTCCAAAAACATGGCCGTCGTAAGAAACTAACGTTTATACGCGCACCCCTTTCTATAATGGGGGGGGGGGGGGCGAATCAGGACCACAGCATCTCAAAGCAATTTCATAAGGAAATCTTGATATGGGTCAAAGACACTTCGTCTTTGAAGTAGGGACGTAAAGACTTTAGTTTAAAATCTCTCCAGGAATCATTTATATTTCTAAAGTTTTGCCGACCGTCGCTTTTTATTTTTCAGTTACGGCGTGTTGCACGGTGAAGCATGAATTGTTAAGCCTGCAAGCTCGTCCAGGTTTACCACAATATGAGTGGTGTCAAAGGCATTAGCCTTGCTTGGTTCCTCAGCCCCATTTTGTATTTATGGCATTATAGCTACTGCCTTAGCTAGTTCTACTGCCATAAAATACTGTTCATTTGCGGGGATTTTTCTTATTCTGTTCCCTTTAGAATTTAATTCTCTTGCCATAGTTGTCCAAAAATCATTAACCACCCAAAAAGGCGCAGCTAGCAGCAATATAAATTGTTGGGTTTTTCCCTACAGCTAGTTTATAGGCTAGTATTTCTTTATAGCCTACCTGGCTTTCCCCCGCCTCCGTCTATACAGCACACTGAGATAGCAGCTCAACTTCTCCCCCTTTTCTACAATCGACATTTTTATACTACATAACATCAGAATTTTCTCGAAGTCAGCTCAGCTTTGGGTTTTTTTCATAGTATTGCAGACTATCCTCTTAAAGATTGTCCTCTCCTCATCTAGGAACAGACATTATGGAAGCAGGTTAATCATGGGTTCCTTTTTCTAATCTAGATGGTGCTCCAAAAAAAAAAAAAAAGCTTGATATTCGTTGAGGTGGAAAGCTGTTGGATTTATTTTTTTCCTCCCAGTTGGAGAGAAATGTAAGGACGTCCTGAGGCACGCTACGACTTAGTAACTATCCCAACACCGCAGATGAAGCCTGGTCGGCTAAACCGATCTGACAGCACAAAGACATGGGGAATTAGTATTATGCAATGGAGTGCGCTAATAACCGAGTAGTTTCTTATGATGCCCATAGTATTGGACTAAAGCCACCCCGTTCATCTCATGGCAATACAAGAGAAATGCCATATTTGTAATCTGGTGTAAAAAAGCAGATGCACTGCTCAGACTTTTCGTTAATTAATTTTTCCGCTTCTTTTGCCTCAGGTGACCAAGTAAGTAGCTTGTCCACATCTTGCTCCGTGTGCCCATAGCGAGGACATGCAGTTTCAAAATAGTTGGACATCCTGTGACTTAAAAGTAGGAAAGCAAGTGGCTTGATAATTTTCACTGTCCCTTCAACATAAGATGAGAACCTTGATAGGACTTTTGAGCTCAAAGCAGAAGGCATATACTAGCAATTGTACATAATATCAATTGCCTCACTCTCCTGCT
The DNA here is from genome assembly GCA_007922195.1 of Podocnemis expansa. Classification (NCBI taxonomy): domain Eukaryota; kingdom Metazoa; phylum Chordata; order Testudines; family Podocnemididae; genus Podocnemis; species Podocnemis expansa. Next base: position 11,221 of record ML682104.1, read on the forward strand.
CTTTCTATGCCTGAAGGCCTTTAATGTTGTACTCGATGAGGGCGCACCTGCCGGTTAGGGAAAACAATATGACAATTGTTTAAAAATTTGCAGATATCAGCTCAGCTTTGCAAAAAACTCTGTGGAAGATTGCACATTTTAATTAAAGGATGGGACTTATATGAAAAGGCAAACTGTGTCTTTGTATGCACAGGAATGGAAAAGAAATTAGATCAGAACTCGGTTTACTCTAAAAATATGAGCTGAAGCTAGGAGAGGAGAGTAGCTGCATAGACACAAGCGGAAACATATTGAGGTCGATGAGCTGTCATATTATCCAGCAAGAGGTATGTAGATTTTTCCCGTCTTTTTTACCAGTAGGATAGGCGTATGGCCTTTGACTTGGCACTATGACCCACCAATGCGTTAATCACTGGGCAACCCCCTGCCGCCATATCCGGACTTAATGGGTGTTGCAGACTTTCACATATAAACAAGACATGGTCCATGATTAATTAGGCTCAGAGCCGTTTCAAAAGGAAAACTTTGTATGGATCCCTGCTTCTATCCCGCGTTTCGGCTCCATAACTATGGAAGAAAACGAGCTGAAATCAACTTGAGTGCAAAACCGACCAGGCGGTTGCTTTAATGGGAAAAGAAAAGGCTAACAAACAGCAGTTGGGATGGCAGTGGTGTTCTGGGCCCCTGTGTCAATTGCATAGGCAACACTAATCAGGCTACAAATCATGTAGTGGCAATACTTCCCCGGTTCCTACTGTCTGCAAATATCTTGATAAAAGCTAAGGAAATTAGGTCCACCTCATTCCCCTTTTCCCCAAAAATGGGATATATACTCAAATAATGGCGACCAGGCTTTTATCACCGTTACCATTGTCCTCATAAGCTTTAACTACGTCCGCCTTCAAAATTTTCTCCAACGTGCAGTGTACTGCGGAAATCAAACTGACTGACAGTGGGAATTCTCCACGCATACGGTACCACCCAGCATTCATGAATGGTTTCCTAGGTGTCTGGCACCTTCCTTTTGAAGGCCAAGTTTCTGTCACAGATTTAGTTATCTTTACCCGTCTATTGAGTTTAAATTGGATTTTCTCATGGTCACTAGGTTGTCTGTTACAACTAATTCCTCTATGAAACCATCAATTCAGTCTCTTACCAAATCAAAGGTCGCGCCTCTTCTCGTTGGTTTGGAAACCATGTGATGCAGAAAATCATCTGCCATCACCGCCTAGAAAATCTGGGCACGTTTTACTGCTGCTAGCTCACAGCCCCCAATCTAGATTTAGGAAGTTAAAAATGCCCCATAGTCACATAATGGAGGCAGATGGCCGAAGAACTTCATTCATGCAACCACGATTAGCTCCATAGTAGGGGCTGGAAAAAGGGAGAACATTAAACCCACATGTTCCTGGAATGGTCCAGTGATTCGGGGCCATGATGAAAGCCGTTCACCAAAGCCGACTCAGCTTTGTTTGGACGTTACAGATTCCCCATCTGTACAGATTCACGTGGGTGTGCATGTGGCAGGTATTCATGTCCTTTTGCTGCTTTGGGCAGGCAGATTTGAGCATCATCAATTTACAAGATTTTTAAGCTGCTGCAAATAGTTTTCTAAATTTCGTATCCCAGTTGCTGTTTATCGTAACGGTTCTCATAACATCAATGATGGCTACTACGAACCGGACTGACTTTTCTCTCTTCACTTCAGGACAGAGTTCCATTTAGGGCACACTGTTTTTGCTACTCTGCACAAAGTCGAGGGAGGTTGACCTTCATGTTACTTGGAAAGCGTCTTTTATTTCGCCCCCCCCCCCCCAACGGCAAATGCCATGAGAGCAAATGGCTGATATTTTTCTGCCGTGTATTGAGAAATTGAATATAATGCTATCGGTTTTCGCTCAGGAACAAGTTGGATTGGGGCATATAAAACTGCGTGCAAGGGCAGAGTAAGTGGTATTAATGACACTTACTTGGAATACTGAGAATGAGGCGAATGACTGAATGGTGTGGAAAGCCAGATTCTGATGGGCTGCAGCTCAGAATGTGTGGACTTGTTTGCACTCCACCTGGCTAATAACATCACCATTTAGAAATCAAAGGGTCTTACGGCATACTAAAATTTGTCGTGGTCACCCACTAGATGCATGCAAAAGCGGCCGGGGGGGGGGGGGGAGGTGTATAATGTCAGCATACGACGAGTTGAAAGCAGTACTGTCTCTTCTGATACATTCATCACAGCACGGCGACTGAGTGCACGGAATGGTCAATGAGGGAATCAAACTCCAGGGCCCTCGGAGCCTGAAAGACGCCAAAGAAAATAAAGACAGCATGAAAGAAAATGGGCGATGGTGGTTTTTACATCACTTTGCCCAGCAACGCCAGCTCTCGGGTATTTCCCCAAAACACCTGCTCGAACTTTACCGTGCAACTAATTAAACCCTTGGATCTCCCGGGTGCTTGGGAGGTGGCGTTGGTGGAAATACAATACCCCCAGCTGGAACAACATCAATGAAGACGCCCCTTTTGAAATCACCTGTGAAGATAAGAAATGGAATTTTGTACTACGACGAGGTTATTACTCCTCTATACCCGATTTGCTGGAGCACATGAACAACGTCATGATTCGCCTTCCTGAAACACCCGGGGTGACCCTGAACTGTGATCCTGTGGGTAGAAAAGTTAGATTTAAATCCACCGATGTTGCTTATATGATTTCAACCGTTGGGGAGTTGGCTAATATTTTGGGCATGTACCCCCAACACCCGCGTCAAAAAAAAAATCCCTTTCTCGGCAGACATCACAGGAGGCTTCAACTCCGTGTATCTGTACACAGATATCGTGGAACACCAGTTTGTGGGGGACTTCTCCGTACCCCTGTTACGCTGCGTCCCTGTCCAAGGAAGGAACAACGAGTTTGTCACCATCACCTACGATAAACCACGTTATGTTCCTGTCAGTAAGCACCACATCGACACCGTTGCCATTGAAATAAAGACCGACCAGAACAGACACGTCTCATTTCTCTTTGGTAAGGCGATCGTCAAGCTGCACCTGCGTTCCCGGAGAGAGCGTGGTTTCTGAAAGGGAAAGCAAAAACAACACCATGGTGATTCTAAAAAATTACGGTGACCCCACCATCTATAGCAACTATTACAAAGCCCAGGCTGGATATGCCCTTCCTGGTTACCACGGCTCCCCCGTGATGTATGGAGCAGGCGTGGGTGGAATATCGCAGCCTCTTTAGAAATATCGCAGCCTCTTTAGAAAAGCTGTACCGCTTCTGAGGGGGGGGGGGCTAGAGATTATTAAGCCTCACGTGAAAACTGCTGCTCAAAACATAGCTAGAGACGTGGTAGGCAATGTCTCCCGCGCTGTTTTGGAGAAGGTGGTAAAACCGCCCAAACAGGATGGGTCAGGGCTGATGTACATTAAAAGGAGGAAGAGAAACGCGTCATGCCAACGACGCACGGGCCCACCCAGACCTTTTAAAAGGAAAGCTGTAGCACGCAGGACTAGTCAGAAACGAAAGACCAAGGGAAAGCGTAGGAGGCGCTCAACACCTGGCAAAATAGAGATATATTTTAATCAGCATGGCTTTTGTTCACTACGGGTCTGAAGAGTGCACCAAGTTGGAACTAGACTTGTTTCAAATAACCCCTATTCAGACCAGCATCCAGAAAAGCATCTACATCGAAGTACCGCCGCTATCAGCCATTACAGAG
>ML682104.1:29942-113173 GCA_007922195.1 Podocnemis expansa
TGGGGCGTGGAAACGGTTTGATTGATGGTAGGGCCCTTTACTACTGTAGTGAACGGGGAGTTCAGCACTGCCAAAATAAAACCAATGGCTATAGAAGCTTTTTATTGAGCAGATTCACATCGGTGGCAAGGTCTGAAAAATTTTCCTTGAAATAGCGCGATTATTCCACCTGTTGTGGAAGCATTCTGTAGCTGAGTGCTGCCATTGTTAAGACACAGATGGCTCAGTAGGCGTGAGGCGTAAAAATTGTACAAGCATGCACTAAAAATGCCGAGAGATAATGTGAAAAAAACTGCCGGTCTTCAGGACTTTACTCTTTGTCTATCTGCCTCCACTCATTTTTTATTCTTCAACGGTTTCGCCGACATCCTTGACTTATACCTAATAGTCTCCTATGAACCCTGCTAAGCTGTCATTGTTAGGCGAGCTTCTTGTCCGTATGGCCTTGGTTGTGTTTAAGGAAATTATTGTAGTTAGCACAAATTAGAGCTTGTAAGATTTTTATTACTGTTTCGTCTATATGTTAATGTTTCTGTTAAGCTATAAAAGTTTCTGAATTGCTGCTAGGGCCGCAGGCCAGCAGTGAACTGCTCACCCCGCTGCAGTGTGCGTCAGTAAACAATCAACTTTTTTATTTTTTGGCAGCCAAGTTGGGTTCAGCTGTTTTTTTTTTAGGTTGTGCTTCAGCGATGCCATTAAAAAAAATTTGTTTGCCAAGCTCTCTTTGAGCATCTGATGAGCAAGACATCCAAAGGCTCCACTGCAGCATTTCTGCATTTCTTTGGCATATATGTGACGCATTTTTCCCTAGGTAAACTGTATTATTTGGACTGTAGATGAATATTAGTATTAAAGAAGTTTGGTTACGGTTTAGGAAAGAAGCCTCTCTCATTAGTGCAAATAATTTGTGAAAGTAATTTTTCTCTAGCTCATGCGTGGTTGAAGAAGTATAGAAGTAATAGAAACCTTCCTAGGTTAATGTGTAACTTTAGTATTCTGCGCCATTTCAGGTACTGAAAAGTGCTTAAGGTGGACGAGTGTGTTTTGGAAGTAGACGTTTCCCAATTACTTGGTGGGCATTGGTGTCAAAATAGATAGAAAAATACAAGATGTTTCAGCTTCTGAAAGAAAAGTGTTCCTTTACAATCATCAGCGTTTTATAGAACATGACATAATAGTAAATGGCACTGATATTGTTAATATGTTTTAGGTGAAGACATAGCGTTGATGCAAACTCATAACTGCTGTGAGTGGAAATTATCAGCACGAGTCCAGTTCAAGTCTGACAAAACACAGCAGATCAGTGTCAGAGAAGACTTTGATCCCAAGTTGAGTGCAGTATCAAAAGTAATTTCACATATATATTAAAGAAAACATCTCCCAAAGAAAAACAGCTGAACCCATCTTTGCGTGCCAAAAACAAAGAGCTAATTGTTTATTACACATGAGTAAAAGAAAATACTGGTGGGGGGTGTGAGCAGTTACGATTCCGGTTCCCCCCCCCCAGCTGCATTACAGAAACTTTTATAGCTTAACAGCAACATTAACATACAAGATATAACATTCTCTAATTGGTGGAAACTACTATTATTTCCTTAAAAGGCACCAAGGCCAAAGGGAAAATAATCTCACAGAACAACCTAACATTGTCACAGTTACTACCATCTAAGCAGGTTTGACTTCAGTGTAAACCAGAGATGTCTGGAGCAGGCAGACACAAGCTAAAGTGCTGAAGGCCGGCAGCTTCTTCACATATCACATGATGAGTGCATTCTCTTACAGTTTTCTTCCTCATGTCTATTGAGCCATCTGTATCTTAAGACTGTCAGGCCTCAACTAGGAATTCTTCCACAACCCGGTGGGGCGAGCAAAAGGGGTTTGTCCTCAAACTTGTGACGTACTTCAGAAACCCTTATAACGTGTCAGTAATATTAACATGTGTATAAAAGAAGCTAAGCTCTAAAATTTTCTTATTAGTAAGGCTCAAGGTCATCCGTAAAAAGCGAACATAGACTCACAGGAACATTATGGATTGGGATTGGCCTGTGGCAGTCCGGACATTAGTGATAACATAGCGGCACTCCCCACAGGATAGCTCACGGATTATGGGCATGGAGAAGCTTTATTTACAGAGGCGCAACCAACAGGGGACAAATCAGGGGCTGGAGGCAGCAACGCAGGGTAACAGCTAACATACGGCCCTGTAAGGCCCAACAATGCAACAGGCTGGCGGTAGACGAGACCTCTTTATCTGCACTGTGAGTTCAGGAGTCCCAGCAATGCTCCAGGCTAGTGTTCAGTCCAGCAACTCCTAGTCTTTGGTGCCAGCAGTTTCCCGCCACCACCACCCCCAAAAAAACCCTCTTCTGCTGGTCTCTGCGAATCCAAGGCGAAACGCTCCCCAAGTAACTAATTACAACCTCCCCTCTGAGGTCCAGGTGCTTTACTCACGGCCCCAAAGCTCCAGCAGGCCAGTCACTGGACCCCCGCGCTGTCCTTGGGAAACTCTCCCCAAGACATTATCTTTCTGTGGGTGCTGGAAAGGCACTCTATTGCAGACATTCTGGCTTCCCTATTCCAGGCAGGACCTCTTCCTCTCTGCTTCGCTCCAAGGACCTCCGGCTGCAGGTCGTCTCCTCAGCCCCACGAAAAACTCTCCCAGAGGCAAAGGAATTACGATCCTTAAAATGGGAGGGTTATTACAATTAAAGGGCCTAAAGAGAGCAAGGGTAAGAATCTCACCAATTGAGGCAGTTCAAAGTGGTATGATAAGAAAGGATGGTTATATATTCTAGGGTATTTGGCTAAAGGGGGCTAAGGCGAGGCCCAACTCTTGCTCTTTATCATAGCACTCTTAACATTCACTTTATCTTTGAGTGCATCCTTTTACAAAAGTCACCCCCCCCCATCTTCCACAACAATTAGCAAAAATGTAAGAGCATCTGGGAGAAATATAACTAGGGCACAAACAACAGTACTATATACCACAGCAGCTATGGGGCTTTAATGAGATTATACCAGTTACAATAAAAGAAACTAAGATGACTCTTTGTGGCGTTTCAGGCCAGTAGATCATAGTAGTCTTCTTAAATAGAACCCCTTACTAGTGACCATTTAGACAGCACATGGGTGCTGGAAAAGAATAACACATATTTCAATTTGTGGTATGTGACTGGTGATATACCAGACAATGACTCAGCCACATAGGTGCTTCAGATTGCTTTCTACGGAAGCGTAAGTGTCCTTTCTTAAAGCAGTTCAGGAACCTGAAGAGACCAGCTCATCCATAGTTTTGTGCTGTAGACCTATAGGTGTGTAAATTTAAACAAAACTCAGTTAAAACCAGCATGTTTGCTATCAGCTGGGAGCTCATAAGAGGTGGGGAAAGTGATATCAGCAAAGACTGAATATTAGTAAATAGCTTGCACCAAAGTTGTAGCTTTTTTCCTTTCTCATAAACGTTACATAAACTCTGAAAGCGGAAGTATGGCTTGCTTCCCTGCCAAGGCGCGAGGCAGCGGACGATAATCGCGTCGTCTGGCTGCGGAGGACCCCCCCCCCCCCCGGTGATTGCTTGCCCACCGCGTAAGGGCTGATGGCGTCCCCACAGCTCGCTTTTAAATAGTCACGCGCCTTTTCTCCACCTGTTTTTACACCCGTGGACTTTAACTTCCTTAACTTAAAGTATATTCTTAGTGCAGCCATACCCAAAGGAAGTAGGGACCAAAAATATTGAAAATAAAAACCCGTTGATTGTATTGTCTGCACTCCTTGGCAGAGTGGCTTTAGTCACAGAGTTTGTATTTTGCTCTTCAATCACTAGAGGCCCCCCCCCCCCCGTAGTTAGAGGATACAGCGTTGGCAAAGACACATGTTCGCAAATACAACCCTAAGCCATATATTTGGCAGGCGTCGGTGTTTCCCACTTTACCCAGGCAAGAGACTTTCCAGTTGCGGACGAAATGCACCAGTTCACTAATGCAAAATGAAATCGCGCTTCACACACAGTCCAAATGAACTGAGTCACGTTAAAAAAAAAAAAAGAAAACAAAACCGAAAACAAACTTTTCTGTGTTCACTCATAGATACGACAGTATTATCCGAAAGCAGCTGCTGGGGGGGGGGCCAGACACAACGCTCCTCTCCCAAGTAGCCCTAGTTGTTCCGGCTTCCGCTGTGGTGAGCGTTTGCGGGAACCTCTCTTGAGGACGCACCTTCGGCCGTGGGGAAGAAGCGGTTCCTGGGGTGGGGGGGGGGGGCGGCGGCGACTCATCCCTTGACGGCTCCACCAGAGGCGCGGCAAAAAAGGAGCCCTTCACCCTCCCTCTGTACAGGATAGTGGTACCAGAGGAGCCTTGGACTTGGCCGTGTTGGAGACCAGCACCGAGTCACATAGCAGTGCTAGGGTGGATCCGGGTACCACCGCTACCTGGGTGGATGCTGCTGGTCCCGGACCGGAACCTCGACCTGGAGCTGATGATTATTGCCCCGGGTTCCGTGCCCAGCGGGCCCAAGCAGCTGAGGTCGCCACCCCCTTCGGCTGCTTCTTTGGTGCTGGGGGATTACGAGGCTCCGTCCGAGGGGACGGCGTCCCCGCTGAAACGCCCAGCACTACGATAGAGTTGCCCTGGGACTGGGGAAGGCGGCACGGAAGAGAGAGCTCCTAGGGGAGGTCTGAGCTCGGCGCCGCAGATCGGTGAGCTTACCGCGGAGCCGAAGCGGTGCTAGAGTCTTGCGCATCTTCAGGGGCGGCAGAACTGCGCGTTGAAATTGAGCTGAAGTGGCGCTCGTTGTCCTCCGCTTAACGGCCTGACAAATCGGGTATTCCGCAGCGAGACGGGACGCAAGGTGGCAGGCATGGCATTTTTCATGTGGCTTGCCCAAGTGGAAAGCCTTGAAGCATCCCAAACAGGGCTTAAACCCAGACATTTTGAATTTTGAGCCTATACTAACAGGTGAAAAAGGAACTGGGAGTGACAGGCTCACAGTCATCTATGTAGCCGAGACTGCCGCGGGGGGGGGGGGGGGGTGGGCTCTCTGCCCAGACCTCCTAAGCTGAGCGTCAAGACTTGCCGAACTGCCCTGGCTTCCGCCGGTACCCACCTTATTAGCTGCAGCTACACAAGCAATAGGGAACAAATTTGGGGACATGGTAGGGCAGCGTAACGCAGGAAAATGTTGCAGTAAATATGCTTTCATGACTGTATTGTGCAATATGGCAATAGCCAAAAACATTATTTACCACGCAAATATTCACTATCCAAACAGCCGAATAAGGTGAACATGAAGTAAAGAGAGCGCACCACACACTGATTCTGTCTTGTCAATCCAGAGATTAAAATTTTAGGCACTTTTAATGGCAGTGAATAGACGATGAGCTTGCTTTGCCCTCACATCTAAGACGCCAAACGAAATGTGTCTAGCCAAAAGACAATTTTGTGTGTCATTTGTCTCAAATTTCTTTAACTGGACTTGCAGCATCACCACAGTGAAATGGAACAGCTAAAACAGTCATATCAGTGGACTATAATGTAAACAGTTATTTTGGTTTATAAACTGGTTCCGGCTGCCTTGATAAGGATCTGCAGGCTCTGACACTGTGTAGCGAGAGCAAATGGTGTGTGTCTCTCGCTCTCGCCCCCATTATAGCAGGGACTCCCCAGTAATACATTTCTCACTTAGAATACTCTACAACATCCTTCCTGCAACACACCATGTATAGCTTCAGTTTGGGATACATAGCCAAGGTGCCCTAATTTGTATATCAGCCAAATGGTTATTATAGTGCCGATAGAATCATGGAAAGTGGAAACGACGAGCAGACATTAACAGCTTTGGTATCAGCTTTCTCCATAGCAGCGATCGCGAACACGCTGAAACTGTTATACTCTCTTTGAGTCACAAGTTCTCCTTGGCTAGCAAGTGTAACCATTGTTCTGTCTGAGCAGCTTCAGATGAGAATGAAAATGTTAGGGATTTTTTTTTTTAAAGTCTCCGAGACCCCTGCAGCCAGACGCCAAGTGGGAGAGGTAGAGCTCCCACCTTCTGGTTTTTCATGAGTGGTAGTGATGATTGCATTGGTAGCCCAAAGGTGTTTTGTTCCCGCTCACCCACACAACTTATGGGGAATAATGCATCCCCTACCTCATCGTTTACCGTTCTACACCATGAGCTAACCTCCGATGCTGTTTAGAATGAAATGGACACACTTGGTGGTTTTTGAAAATGCGGGCCTCTTCTTGTATTTCACATTCGGGTCTCATGATCGAACTCGGATGACTGAATAGACCCCCCCCCCAAACTAATAGTGCCATGCACAGAACAACACTTTTAAGAGAATAACTTGCCTCCAAGTCCATCTGGTGTACCATACTGATGACTAGGGGCTCAGACCTGGTCTGTTTTCTTTGCTGTGAGGATTCACATTCTAATTTGAGAGAAACAGTGAGCTTGGGGGAAAAACAAATTCTCCACCTATGAATGACAGCTGAAAAAAAAGGCAAGTCAAAGAAATTTTAAATGGTGCCTCTCTGGCCCCAATCATTTTTTCAAACTGTACATATCACACTTAAACAGCCTGCCATATCATACTGCTATAAACTGCCTCAGTACTGTTGCTACTATATTGAAATGTGAGATTCTGAAGTTCTCTTGACCGTGCTCCCTTTTATGGAATAATTTTGCCTGTACAAATAAGAAAATGTTAGCGCTTATTATTATTGTTATCTTATCAAAGCTTAAAGTGGCTTTTACGTTATAAGAGGTCCTCTAATAGATCATAGATAGCAACACCTAACTGCTCTGTCACCGATGCAGCGATCAATCCTGCTGTAACTGTTTCGATATTTGTAGGGGCACTCAAATGGGGGGGTGGTGGGGGGGGTGGTTATCTTCTTTGACCCTTATACTGCTGAAGAGCAGTAACTCGGAGGCCATCCACCTGTCGTTTACCCCAGCTTGTTTGCTCGCTGCCACTATCGACATTATTTGTATGTGCTCGGCTCCTTGAGGAAATAGCAAATGAAAGAATAACAGCTTTAAGTACCATTAATTTTTAACTAAAACAGATTCCTTATTTGAGTTTTACCCCTCCTGACTTTGCTCCCTTTAATGACATAATGTTCGATTCTACCTAGAGTAAAATGGAGGATCGTGTTACTATTAATTTTTTCTTTTTAAGCTGTAAAATCCTCTTTATTACATGATCGGCGAGGAGACCAGATCCTATCAGCTCGCTCCGTGCTGCAGCCATCTGTTTTGTTATAAACGTAGCCATTTGCTCCTGCAGATGAGTTGGTTCAATGGTTGATTATTTCGTTGACCTTCCCTTTAGCTTTTTCTACAAATAGATTAATTATGACGTAACTGGGTAGGAAGGAAAGCTGGTACATAAAAATATAGTGCGGGACGTGGAAATATATTTGTAAAACCATGCCATAAACTGTTGCCCTACAAAATAATAATGAGTTAAAAATGCAGAGAGAGCTCCCAAGTATGGCTATTTGAACAGGCTGATTAAACCATCATACCCTTTAAGTCCCCGAGGAGGCTGCAGAAGTGATGAACGAATTGGAGGAATAAACACAGATGGCTGACCTCTGGAAAAAAGCAAGATCTGATGGACGGTACTTAAGGCATGAAAATAAAACATTACTGACAGCTGTCAAAAACAAACAACTAAACAAACAAAAAAAGCCCCCCCCCATAATGAAGCTAGCCTCCTAACAGATAAATTTAGGTACTCTCGTATTACTTGGTAGATGGAGAATGATAGCCATTGCAACAGTTAATATTGTTACTGGCTGTAGTTATATGGAAAGATCCAGAATAGTTGACAAATTAGTAACTGTGCTACTAGATGATTACTTGATAAACACCCCAATTTACAGCAAGTCAGGTTTTGGTAACACCTACAATTTATCCCAGAACAGTGTTTCCCAACCAGTGTGCTGGGACCCCCAAAACACCCAAAGTCTGCCGTGAGGGCCCCTGAGAGCTGGAGTTGAAGTTCCCTCCCTGCTCAGCCCAGCCACGTGGGCTATGCAGGGCTGGAAAAGGGAGGGGTTAAAGTAAGGGGGAAGGCACCGTAACACAGTTCTAGGGCCCCCTATTCTTAGGCAGGCAGCATTCTTGTCCTGATAAAAGTAGCAGTGTCAAAGAAAAAAGCTGAATCCAACTTTGAGTGCATTCCAACAGCATATTATTTACACTGAATCAGAGAGACCAGATAAGATCCTGGTCTCTGCCCCTGAGATGCACTACAGAAACCTTTGTAGCTTAACATCTATAGTAACATAGGTAAATGTAACAAGACCTTACATTCTCTAATTGGTACAAACTAATATCAGTGCCCTAAAAGGAATCAGGGTAAAAAGGAAAACTCTCATATAACCGTCAAGAGAAACAGTGTTAAAAGTTAGCACAATCTAGGCAGGTTTAATCCACAATAAGTCAAGGATGTCAGCAAACCACATGAAGAGGGAAAAACAGGGACCTGGGTAGGCTCACACATAGAGGTATTGATTACATTCTTTAGGTCTGCAGTTCTTTACCATATCTCTAATGGCACTGGTATTTGTCTTAGAATGCATTCCTTCTAATCCTCTCTCTTTCAGGCTTCTTGAGCCACTCATGTCCCAACCTGGTCAGTTCTCAATTAAGAAATTATTTCAAAGCAGGAGGAGCCTGAAGGCAGAGCTCCTGTGGCTCCACCCTAGGCCCAGCCACCAGAGATGGGTGGGAGGCTGGGCGAGTATGAATCGCCCCCTGCAGGGCAGCGTTGCTTGTGTCAGACAGCCTGCAAACAACCCAGGTAAGGGCTTTGGTGGGGAAAGCCTGGTAGGGGGCTCGTGTGTGGCAGAGGTGGATATGTAGCAGGGGTTGTGGGGTGGCTGTGTGTTGCAGGGTATAGCTGTGGGCTGCAGGCCTAGCACTAGCTCACAGGCAACGGGGGGGCTGGGGGAGAACAGGCCGGGACCCAATAGGGTGGGAAGGACAGCAGGGCCATCTTGTGTTCTTTTCGGCATATCAATTTCACAAGCGTCCTAGTGGAATACTTTTGGCTGCTTGGATAGTGACTATTTGTTAGTTTTCATCAATGAACTTCTCTGTGAGATAAACAGCTCTCTCTGCTGCAGGATGGCATGCCACCAAGTGCATCTGATTTAGCTTTGTGGTATCCTATAGTCCTGTTACCACAGATTTCAGGATAACTGCTGTCAAACATGGCTATAGCCAAGGGCTCACGTCCTGTAAAGCAAAAGCGTCTCCCTTTTGTTCTTCTGTGGGTTTTTTGTTTTGTTTTGATAAAGCAGCAAAAGCTATTTTAGCTCTTAGTTTTCCCCCTTACGGTGTTGTAAGTATGGATCGCTTTAAACAAGGACTTCCTCCAGCTGGATATCCATATTCGATATAGCTACAATTCTGTCCTCACTTAAAGTGTTGGTTATGTGGAACCAAGCCCGTGGGCATAAACTTGGTTGGTTATTAAGCCATCCCTGGTTTGGATGCAGGCTCCCCGACCTGGGCAGCGGAGCCTTGGGATGGTTAGGGGCCACACAGCATTGGCCGTTATATTACTCGCCGAGAGGCCCCTTGACCAGCTGCTGGTACAGGCTAGGATTGTGCCCTCTTCCCTGTCTACTAGCTCTTGGCCATTCTCCAGAGCTAGGCGGCCCAGCCACATTAGTGGTGGCTCTTCAGGTCCCCGAGCTGTCTCGGTGATGAACTCCTTCATTTCAGCTTTAGAGCGTGGCCGGAGTTCAGTGACCTGGGTGGTGTTGCCCTGCCCATCAACCTTTATCCGGCTGATGGACACTGGCAGGGCCTGTCTGGGGGTTTCTATGGGGGGGGTTGGGGGCTGGGCTTCTGGTGGGGCTGAAGGTAGGGGTGGGAATAGTGGGGTGGTCTCGGGGGCGGATGGGGCTTCTGGGCGGGCATATGGAGGGGTTTTTTCAGGTGGTGCCTTGGGACTGGGTGGTGGAGGCACCTCCTGGCCCAGCTGGCTGGTGGCCCCCTTGTCTGAGGCCATTAAGGCCCCATGAAATACGGTTAACTTATCAAGGGCCTGGGCCAAGATCTCATGGGTGGCAGTAGCCACCTTCTGGGGTTTGTAAACATCAGGGAGCAATTTCTTGGGTTTCCTGATCTCTTAGAATTTCATCACCAGCCCCACTAACAGGTGGTGGGCTGGGGACCCCTGTGAAATGCGGGCTTCTGGGGCAAGCTTAGATGGGGACCCCCCCCGCAGGTTTTTCACAACCCTCCCCACCTCTCTCCAGAGGCGGGTAGGGTCTGAATCTGTGTCCGGCTCACCTACCTTAGTGCAGACTGGCCGGAGGCTGGAGTCAGCGGGACTGGCCCTGAATGTGGAGTGCCAGGTTAAGAGGCACCCCACATCATTGAGCCCCGGGGGGGGGTGTAGTCCCTGGTGCTCTGGCCTTACCCGATGTTGCAGACCCATTCTAGGGTCTCAGGCAACTGCTTGCTTTGCAGCAAGCGGTACTGTAAATGATTAAACTGGTCCTCTTCAGACCCAGAGGTTTTGGCCTCTTTCCAGGGACGGGGGGGGGGGCAGTAATTGTTACCCCAAGATCCTGTTCGTGACGCCATGACCTTGCCAGCAGGTTCAAAGATTTTAGGATCTTGGGGGGAAACCACTGCACCCGTGGGGTACGGGGTGGATCTAGGGTACACTTTATTAAAATGAGTATAGGGTAAGGTGAGCGGTGGTCGGTGCTTGTCACAGTGGTTTCTGTAAAGTGTTGGGGGGGGTACCTAACTTTCGGGAGTGGGGAGAGGTTGGGGAACAATGGGGTTCTTCAACTAACCTACTAACACTATAGCCCTACTCACTATAACCTAAAGGCTACCCTAACACACTATAGGAAAAGGGGGGGGGGTACAATGCAAATTAGTGTGCCGCAGTGGCAGAGAAGATAAGTAGCAGGGCAGCTGGGGCCTGAAGAGGAGTAAAGGCAAGGGGGGGGGGTGTCGAAAGGCAGCGGGGTGAGGAGGTGCTTGGGGGTTGGTGTAAGCGGACAGAGGCAGGAGAGGGGCTGTAGGTGCGTGGGAGTGTGGGCAATGGGGAGAAGCACGAGGGGGCTGAAAGGGGATTCAGGGGTTTGTGAGGGAGGCAGAGGAGGGCAAAATGGTAGGGAAGGCAGAAGGGGTTCGGGGAAGCGGCTGGCGGGGAAGCCAGAAGGGGTTCGGAGAAGCGGCTGGCCGGGAAGGCAGAAAGGGTTCGGGGGAAGCGGCGGTGGCGGCGGGAGTGGCTCGGGAGCCGCAAAGAAAGTCGGAGCGCCGCTGGAGAGCCCGGCACGCTGCAGAAAAGCGGCTGGGACCCGGGGTGCCGCGGAAAGCAGCGGAGGAACCGCAGCAAGGGCAAGCCAAACCTGACCTGGCCCACCACAATTGGCTCAGTGCCCGGTCATAACAGGCCCCAGATGGGCCACGGGGGCACAGGTGGCCATTGTTCCTCTCCACATTCCCCCAGGCGGGCCACGGGGGCGCAGGTGGCCATTGTTCCTCCCCACATCCCCCGAGGCCCCAGATGGGCCGTTTCTCTCCCTTATGTTTTGCAGGCATCAGCCGCTATGACCAGCACCCCACCTCGAGAAACCTCCCTGGCTGCCTGGTTTAGAGCCTACGCCGGGCAGGAGGAGGGCCTCATCGGAAACCTGTCAGATGTCCCCCACATCCTCACAGGCCCCAGATGGGCTGCTTCTTCCACTGAGGTCTTTCAGGCATCAGCTGCTATGAACACCACCCTGCCTCGAGAAACCTCCCTGGCTGCCTGCTTTAGAGCCTACACCCGGCAGGAGGTCCTCATCAGGAACCAGGAACGAATTAAGTCAGCCACAGAACAAGCTGTGGGGGGCTATCTACAATCTAACCCCGTTGTCTGCAGCTTCGCTCTCACCATCCTGGGCAACTATGTGGAGCAGAACTGCATCCTGACATTTGTGTTGACCTCGACCCCCACTTGAAAGGACAACGTTGCCTGCACCTCCAGCCTGGTTGGGACAATGTTCCAGCCGTGGCCAACGAACTGTCCTCCCTCGCAGTCTGGATACTGGAGGACTGCCAACACTGGGACTGGTGGCAGGTGCAGTGGTCCAGCTGGGGTCTGGGGTCCTGGGTCCAGTCCATCAAACAGTGGCTCATCACTATAGCCATTGTACTTGTAGCCTTTCTGTTGGGGATAGCAGTAACAAAGCAGCCAACTAATAGAGTTGTTTTAGCTCTACCAGTGCAGGTGCAGCACTCTACCCTCTCCTATGGCAGCAGTGGGCTACCACCTCTAGATGAGTATTTGTAGGCCTAGCGGACCTTTGTATGGGGCAACCCCCTCAAAGCCCGTTCGGGTCGGCCACGGGTCTGTGACTCATAGCAGTTACTTTGATGGCCACCCCTCCCGGGCCATCATTAAAGTATATAGAATGTGTGAACTGAACAATGGCTCCTTCACCTTAACTAGATGGCCCCCTTGAACTCAACTGGATGGCCATTAAAACCCTGGGGGCCCATTGTTTTGCAGGGCTTGGTGTAGGTGGGCTCTGCCTAACTGCAAGGTTCTGCAGGGCATGACTCATACCCCCATTGTTCCCCACATTCCCTGTAATCAGGGAAAGGCGGGAAATAGTCTTTAAAAGCTGAGGTTCTGGGGTGCTCAGGCAGGATGGTTTTCAACATCTCTCCTGGCCTGACCAACCAGAAGTTGCCTCCTCCGTTCACGAGTTCCCCCTAGAGCGTATCCACGAGTTACCCCCACGAATTACTGCCGGCCGATTACGAGTCTCCTCCAGCCTGTAAAGCTGTTACCCTTGCTGCTAGGAGTGGTAAGAGTCTGCCCTGCAACCTCTCTCTAAGCAAAAACTTATTCTATTTTTTTAGGGCTGCTTTAAAACTGCTTTCCCCAGCTTTACAGGCTTGCGTGTGTACCTTTCTGTTTGCTTGCGGCTCCAGTTTGTGTTAGGAGCTCCCCGTGTCTGTAATTGCTTCTTGCTACTTTGTATCACCCAGTGTCTCTCTTTTCCTCCTGGGTTGTTTGAACTTGTTTTAAGAGTATTGTGTTTTGCAACATTGTATAAAGTTAATTGGTAGCCTTAGAAGTCTTAAGTTAGCTGTTAAGATTGTTTCCTTTAATTCCTAGCCTTTACAATTGTTTGGTTAAGTTGCCTTTACCCTCCCCTCTGTAACCTCCCCAACTGAAATAAACCTTTTTCTCTTTAACTTTACTTGCTCCCTCTTCATTTCTGGGATCCCCGGTGCACTTCAACTTTCCTTCTGTCCCTGTGGCTCCCTGCTCCCGAGCCGCCCTCCCCGCCCCGCTACCGTTGTGGCTCTCTGCGGCTCCCGAGCCGCTCCCGCGGCCGCCGTCGGTTCCCCCGATCCCCGCCGGACTCTTTAGCGGCCCTGCCGCTTTTTCCCCGGCTCCCACGGCAGCCTGCCAGCGCTCCCCATCCTCTGCCGCTTCCTGCGGTTTCCGGCTCCCGAGCCGCTCCTACGGCCGCCCTTCCTGCCCCGGCTGCCAGCCGTTCTTCCTCACCTCCTGCCCCCGGCTCCTGAGCTGCTCCCGTATCTGCCGCGTTCCTGCGGCTCCCGGCCCGCTCCCCGCGGGCTCGCCGCCCTAGCCGCCGCTCTCCTGCGGCTTCCCGCGGGCTCCCCGCCCTTGCTGCGGTTCCTCCGCTGCTTTCCGCGGCACCCTTGGTCCCAGCCGCTTTTCTGCGGCGTGCCGGGCTCTCCAGCGGCGCCCCCCACTCTCTTTGCGGCTCCCGAGCCGCTCCCGCGGCCAGCGCTGCTTCGCCCGAACCCGTTCTGCCTTCCCGGCCAGCCGCTTCCCCTGAACCCCTCCTGCCTTCCCCGCCAGCCGCTTCCCCGAACCCCTTCTGCCTTCCCTACCATTTTGCCCTCCTCTGCCTCCCTCACAAACCCCTGAATCCCCTTTCAGCCCCTCGTGCTTCTCCCCATTGCCACACTCCCACGCACCTACAGCCCCTCTCCTGCCTCTGTCCGCTTACCCCAACCCCCAAGCACCTCCTCACCCCGCTGCCTTTCGACACCCTCCCCCCTTGCCTTTACTCCTCTTCAGGCCCCAGCTGCCCTGCTACTTATCTTCTCTGCCACTGCAGCACACTAACTTGCATTGTACCTCCTCTTTTCCTATAGTGTGTTAAGGTAGCCTTTAGGTTATAGCGAGTAGGGCTATAGTGTTAGTAGGTTAGTTGAAGAACCCCATTGTTCCCCAACCTGTCCCCACTCCCGAAAGTTAGGTACCCCCCAACACTTTACAGAAACCACTGGGACAAACACGACATACACCGACCACCGCTCACCTTACCCTATACTCATTTTAATAAAGTGTACCCCAGATTCCCCCCATACCCCACGGGTGCAGTGGTTGCCCCCGAGATCCTCAAATCTTCAAACCTGCTGGCAGGGTCAGCCTGCTCCACACAGCGCTAGGTGTCCTCACTCTCCCATTCCCACTCCCGCCTGGCTCTTAAGTGCACTGCGCCAGCAAGAGGTGTTCCTTGAGGATCTAGTCCCTTTAATGATGCCCTGTCCTCCTCATTGGGAGTGGGAACACCCGAGGAGCATCGCATGTCACAGGTGCAGGATCTGCAGAAGAGAAGCAGAAGACAAGAGTTCCTCATGTTAGGTAGTGCGGTATGCAGATACGACAGCAGCTGTTGTCCCATGACCAGCCCCCTGATTCCCACTCCCTGTACTTTGGGACAGAGACCCTTAGCTTACACCTCCACTTGCTGCAGGTGGGGTTGGGAGCAGTGCCGATGGCGGTGAGCCCAACCCCAGGACTCTATCTTGAGCCCATGTACCAATGGTTTTGTGCAGCTACTGTAGGGGCTGGGCTGGTGCTCCCACCAACAGTACCTGTAATGATCTTGAGAATTCATTAAAGACGATACTACTGAATGAGTAAGGAATAGGACCTTAATCATACAGACAGGTATCCAAGTGTGTACCTGGGAGCAATGTTCCCCCTAATTTTTCATAGTCTGTGTGTGCAAAAAATTTCTTCTGTGCAAATTTTCAGAACTAGTATCCGAATTTGTGTGCACGCCAATGAGTGTGTTCAAACTTGTGAGTGCAACAAAGCATATGATGCAAATAATTAAATTTTATTTTGATATGGTGATGGAAATGATTTATAAGTTACAAAACCTTATTTGAAACCGCCTTCTTAAAGTAGCACAAAAATATTAGCACTGTTGAATTATTTTGTGCGTGCTTTATTTTGTTGTGTGTACGGGCTTCACAACCTGTGTGCACGCACACAGCTTAGACGGAACATAGCCTGGGAGCAGCCATGTCAGATCTTCTCTGGGGCATGTCTCCCAGTTTACACAACACTGGCCCATGCTAGGGAGTGTCTTTAAATTCACAACCTTCTACAAGCTTATCACTACATCTTGGTCCCTGAAGAAAAGTAGTAAATGTTCAGATACATATAAAAGCTAGTTAATAATACATGCACTACCATCTAACACAACACAACAGCTATCTAAAAAAAACAGGCAGAAGAACAGTCTCTATGAGTCTTTCTGGACATTTGATGATGCAACTAGATCTCAGTACTGGTCCTTCGTTCAGGTCTGAAGTCTCTTGTTCCCTGACAGTTTCATTACCATGTGTTGAAGATAACAGATCTGTCAGGGGAAACATGCCAGAATTTACCTAAACTTCCACAGTGTTGGAACTTTCTGGAATAAGTAGTAGATCCCGTCGATTACGTTGAAACATGTCCCCTTGATCTGTGTGGACCACATAAGACTGTGGATGCAGCTGTTTTTTAATAGTACCTCTTTGTCCCCAGGTATTAGAGGAGTGATTCCTCAGGCACACTCTATCACCTGGGTTAAGGGATGGAAGATCACAAGCCCCTCTATCAAAATAATATTTCTGCTTCCACTTCTGGTTCTCTTTCATCTTCCGAATGTTAGCATTGTTCCTAGATTTCAGCAATTTATCAGTAATAGGTAAATTAGATCTGATCCTTCTTCCCATTAACAGCTGAGCTGCAGAAAAGCCGTTCTCCAGGGATGTACTTTGGTAGACCAACATACAGATCGCCGCCACTTTCAAAAGTCTTTTTCATCAGGTTCTTTACTGTCTGTATAGATCTTTCCACCAGTCCATTTGAGTGGGGATAATTTGGACTCAAGGTTTCATGATGAAAATCACAATCTGAGGCAAATTGCCTGAATTCTGCACTTGAAAATTGTGGCCCATTGTCGCTGAAGACCTCATCAGGAATTCCATGTCTGGAGAAAATTCCTTTCATGCCAGTTATTACTGAATTACTCTTGGTACTGTTCAATGTGCAAATTTTTGGCTATAAAGAGTAGTAATCAGTGACTACTAAGTAATCCTTGGAAAACAAAGTAAATAAATCCACACCTACTTTCTCATAAGGTCTCTGTGGAACAGGATGGGGCCTGTTGGCCTGGCCTGTATTTCAAGCATGAAAAGCAGTTTTTTACCACACTGGTAATGTCATGATTGATCTGTGGCCAATACATGATCTCTCGTGGTTGTTCTTTGCACTTCTCAATTCCTAAGTGACCTTCATGAATCTTCTGTAACATTTCTTTTCGGAGGCTCCGTGGAATTACAACCTTCCCACCTTTGAAAATCACCCCATCTGCCACAGTCAATTCATTTCTGCAGTTCCAATAGTCTGCTATACTTAGAGAGCAACTGCTTATTATTTGAGGCCATCCTTTAATTATCACTTCTTTGAAGAGTCCCAATGATTCACCTTTCTCAGTCTCTTCTCTTATGCATTGCTGTCTTCTGTTAGTTATGGGATTTGTGCTCACAATCATATCTACATAGGCTTGCACTACGGTTTCCAGTGTCTTTTCACGTACAATGGGTGCTACTGCTTGGGAAAGTGCATCTGCTGTGAATATAAATTTTTCTGGTGTGTAGGTCACCAATAAATTGTATTTCTGCAATTTGATCATCATTCTTTGAATCCTTAAGGTACAGTCATTTAGTGGTTTGTTAAATAATGCAATCAAGGGCTTGTGATCTGTTTTAACTTCCACTCTCTGTCCATAAATATACTGATTGAATCTCTCACAGGCAAGCAAGATTCCCAAAAGCTCCTTCTCAATCTGTGCGTATCTAGTCTCTGCATCAGTCAGTGATTTGGATGAATATGCCACAGGTTGCCAGCAATCTTCATGTTTTTGTAAAATCACGGCACCCAACCCAGACTGTGATGCATCCGCTGAAATTTTAATGGGCTTCTCAGGAGCCAAAGATTTCAACACTGGTTCCTGTATCAAGTCTTGTTGTGAACTTCTCCATGATTCCTCCTTTGCAGCATCCCAGCACCATTCATTTTTGTCCTGTGGGAGTTGTCTCAATGGTGCCACCTTGGCAGAAAGATTCGGTATGAATTTTCCAAGATAGTTAACCATTCCCAGGAACCGTTGAATATCTTTCTTTGACTGGGGATGTGGCATCATTTCAATGGCTGAAATCTTCCTCTTATCCAGTTTTACACCTTCATGGGAAACAATGTCCCCTATAAAAGTCAGTTCTCTTACTCCTAACACGGATTTCTCCTTATTTAGTTTGAGGTTTGTGGCTCTAGTTGCATCCAACACTTGCTGAAGCCGACAATCATGCTCCTCTTTTGTAGTGCCCCAGATGATGATGATGTCATCCATGGAGGTGTCCACACCGCTAAATATGTTCATAGATCATGCGTACAGTTTTTGTGGTACACCTCTGGTGCTGAAGCTATACCAAAGGGTAAGCATAAAAATCTGTATCTTCCAAAAGGAGTATTAAATGTGCATAATTTCACGCTTTCCTCTGTTAATTTTAACTGCCAAAATCCAGAGGATGCATCCAATTTACTGAAATATTGAGCATTTGCAAACTGAGTCATAATCTCTTCTCTAGTTGGTAGTTTGAAATGTTCTCTTTGTATATAGCTCTGTTGAGGTCGCTGGGATCTAAGCATAATGTGTAGCTGGCCATTACTTTTTTGTACTACGACTAGGGAGCTCATGCATTCCATTGGCTCCTCTATTTTTTGTATTACTTGCATTGCTTCCATCCTTTCAAGCTCAGCCTTGAGTTTATCACAGAGTGCAAATGGCACCTTTCTACAAGGATGAATAACTGAAGGGATCTGCGTGTTTATGCAGATTGTAGGTTCGCCTTGCAAGCAATCCAATCCCTGAAACAGGTCCTGATATTCTTCAAGGAGTGCCTCATAGCCAGATGCAGCCCTATCTTGTAGTGAGACCACCCTTTTTACCAGATCCAGTTTCTCACAGGCAGCTAGGCCCAAAATTGGTGTCACCTCCTGTGGCACTACAATGAAAGGCAGCCTGTACATGGTGTTCTTATAGTTAACACTAGCGAAGCAGCATCCCTGCACAGATATATTTGTTCCAGAATACCCAGTTACTTTTATGTTTGTTGGTCCCAGGCAACACTGGTTCCCTCTCCTTCAAGACATGTCAGTGAGGATCCCGCTCCACCTCCCATGGTAAGCGGACCTTCTGACTCAGGACTCGGGACACCATCAGCACCCCAACCCGGGGCCTCCTGCACCTCTCAGCGAGCAAGAGAGACACTGTTCAGATAGTGTTAAAAAGGTCCTGGCTTGTAGGAGAAAACCCTCCACCAGGTCCGCCTACATGGCAAAATGGAATCACTTCTGCACTTGGTGCCATGATAAAAACATAGACCCTATCTCCGCACCAGTGCAGAAGACCTTAGATTACCTTCTTGACCTAAGGGAGAAAAGCCTCTCTCTGTCCTCATTGAAAGTGTATTTGGCAGCAATCTCAGCCTTTCACCAAACAACAAATGGGGTCCCACTCTTCTCACATCCCATCTGCAATAGATTTCTGAAAGGAGGGGAAAAACTTTTTCCCCACATCTGTAACCCCACCCTGCAGTGGGACTTGAACGTGGTGCTATGGGCTCTGACAGAACCGCCGTATGAGCCCTTAGACTCGGGCACCCTACTAGTCCTCCCCTGGAAGGTGGCTTTTCCTGGTGGCCGTTACATCGGCCAGAAGGGTCTCAGAGCTATGACCACTATCCTCTGAACCCCCATATATGGTTCTCTTTCCCGACAAGGTGGTCCTGTGCAGAGGCGTCGCGGGGGGGGGGGGGGATGGACCCTGGGCACGGGCCCAGCCCCTGCCCCCAGAGGCAGGCCCCACCCCCTGGCCAAGGATAGGGCCGGGGGGGGCCACAAACGGCTAGGCTGTGGCGCGGTGCTGCCTCAAGCGGCAGCGGGCGGCCAGGCCCCCGATCCCTGGCTGGGGATGGGCCACTGCGGCCACCGGCGGCCGGCTGGCCGGGCCCCGGATCCCCGGCCGGGGATCGGGGGCCTGGCTGCCTGCCGCTGCAGGCGTGGGCACGGCCCTAGCTTCCAGCAGCTGCTTCTGGCCGCGCTGCGGCCGAGCCGCTCACGGTGGCATGGCCTCCCTCTGGCCCTATCCCTGGCCAGGGGTGGGGCCTGCCAGGTGGCCAGCCAGACCCCAGATCCCCTGCTGGGGACGGTGGTGCCGCTGCAGCCGGCTGGGGATCAGGCCCCGGATCCCAGGCCCGATTGGGCCAGAGATCCGGGGCAACACCATCCCTCATTCCTGTCCAAGGTCGCCGCCCCCTTCCACATGAATCAAGAAATCTGCCTGCCGGTTTTCTATCCAGACCCATGGATGACAGAAAACCAGAGACGGCGGCACCCTGGTTGTGAGGAGAGTGCTCCTAACTTACAGTGAGCACACCTGATCCTTCTGCAAGACCTCCCAACTGTTTGCGGCGGTCGCGTAACGCATGAGAGGTTCTCCAGTATCCTCCCAATGCATCTCCAAATGAATTGTGAACTGCTACAGAAGGTCAAACAAACCTCTCCCAGAGACTGTAAGAGCCCACTCTGCCTGAACTCAGACATCTTCCACAGCCTTCCTCGCTAAGGTCCCAATCCAAGAGATCTGCAGGGCTGCTACATGGTCATCGGTACATACCTTCACGATGCACGACGCCATTGCCCAACAGGTGAGAGATGCTGCTGCTGTGGACAGAGCTGTACTCAATGTGGGTAGACTGTAACTCCTCCCATCATCCTTGCGTACGGCTAGCAGTCACCTGTAAATGAATGATATGATATGAATGATATGAGCAGCTCTTGAAGGAGGAATGGTTAGTTACTCACCGTAACCGTCCTTCTTCGAGATGGGCTGTTTGCATACATTCAGGTCCCTCCCACCATACCCACTAACGGAGTTGGCAAAGATATATGGGACTGGGAAGGTCAGGGGCATGGTCACCTACACAGCTGCAGCCGCAGCGTGGAGGGGGCGTTGGCCGTGCGCCCTGACCTGACAGCTAACGCTAAAGACTTTCTGCACTCCCATGCGCTGTGGCACGTAGGACACCTGTCACTGAATGTATGTGAGCAGCCCATCTCAAAGAAGGAGAGGTACAGCGAGTAACAAACTAGTCTATCGTGTTATCTGGTTTTTGCATGCATGTAAAAAAATCTATGCCTTTCAAAAGTCACATTAATTTTTGGCAACCAATAATCCTCAGACTTAGTCAGTATAGTGTTTAAATTCATGCTTTCACCATCTTGAAATTCAAAGTTATTATGTACATCCAGTGCCTCCTCCCCAACAACATGCAAAAATATAGATGATTTCTGGTTTTCATCTTTGTTCTGTTCTCCAATGGCAGACAAATACAACAGAAATCACTGCTTAAACTAGCCAGTTTTCTGCAACATTACCAGACATTTGGAGAGGTGAAGGAGCCTGTAAAACATCCATGTTTAGAGCTTACACTTACTTGCTGAAGGCTCTCTTTGGTTTCAGAGATCCCTGATGCTTTGCTGTTTTCAGGTCCAAATGCAGGAATTTTCCTCCAAGTCGTTTTAGTTTCCAAACTCATTCACCATCTTCTGACACCCTGTAATGATCTTGAGGGTTCATTAAAGAAGATACTACTGAATGAGTAAGGAATAGAACTTCAATCATACAGACAGGTATCCAGGTGTGTACCTGGAAGCAGCCATGTTAGATCTTCTCTGGGCACGTCTCCCAATTTACACAAACACCGGACCCTGCTAGGGAGTGCCTCTAAATTCACAACCTTCTACAAGCATATCATTACAGTACCCACCCCCAATTTCCTCAGGCCCCCACCCTGCTTGGCTTCAGGTTCCCCTGCTGCATAGCCAGCTGCCCCTCTGCCCCCATGGGAGGGCCTCCACACCATCCCAGGACCCTGCTCATCTCCAGGCCATGTCCCCCCATAGTCCCTGTCCCACTTGTCTGCACCACTATGCCTGTAGGGAGGAAGCGCTCACTGGCAGGTGCACCAGCGGTCTGGTGCAATGTCTCATTGCCTGGCTCATGCTGGTCTGGGGAAGACTTTTCTGTGTCCCTGGGTCCAGTATCATGGCATGGAATAGCTCCAGACTGGCAGCCTCTGGGTCCAATCCCCTGTGGGTGGGTGTTGGTCTCCCCTGACTCAGCACCACATTCTTGTCCACCAAGCCCTCCTCCTGGTCATCATTGATGGAGGGGTGTGCGATGGCGTTCAGGGTGTGGTCTGGCATGGTGTCTTCCTCCTGCCCCACGAAGGCATGCAGATCTCTATAACAGAAGCAGTTGGTGGCTGCTGCCCCCAAGTGCTGTATGGCCACCC
The DNA here is from genome assembly GCA_007922195.1 of Podocnemis expansa. NCBI lineage: Eukaryota > Metazoa > Chordata > Testudines > Podocnemididae > Podocnemis > Podocnemis expansa. The sequence continues at coordinate 51,657 of ML682104.1, forward strand.
AGGCCCTTTAGTAGCCTTGCGCCTGGTCCTTTACTTTTATCTGAACTTGTGGGGTGTCCCTTCTCTGCCAGGCCCTGAGAGATGCTACTGTATATCTTCTTGTTCTGTGGGCTGCCCTGGAGCTGGGAGTGTACAGCTTCACCCCCTCCCCCCGCAAATAGCCAGGAGATCCAAGATCTGGTGCGTCCAGACTGGGGCCTGCTTTCTCCTCTGGCTGCCTCTGCCCTCCGTGCTCCCACACAGGAGCAGTCCTGGCTAGCTCTGTGCAGCAGGGTGAGCAGGGCTTACTCCTGTCCTGTGACTGGCCAGGAAAGGAACTTTGTGGTTGCCAGAGAGCGTGGCAGAGGGTCTAGAGGCCAGTTGAGTTGACTTAAGCCAAATCTCCATCTATACTACCTTAAGCCGACTTAATCATTAAGTTGGCTTGCAAACTGAGAATTAAGTTGACTTAAGAAGTGCTTAAATTGACTTAATAAATTGCAAATGGGGCCACGCCTTTGCTTAAACTGACCTAAGGCTGTTAAAGTCGACTTAAGCCCTCATGCAGATATACCCTTGATATTCTCTCAAGGCAAATTGCTTGGAAAGCATGAAAAGCTCACAGGATTTTCTACACAGGTGTAAAAATTAAGTGCTGTATGCCTCTGTACTCTCCTTGACACATTTTCTTGAGCCAAATTACTTGGAAAGCATCAAAAATAATTCTTGTCATGATAACTAACTATCTCATGGGAGTTTTTGGAGAGTTATCAAAAATAGGTGCAGAGGGCCTCACTTGACTCAAAACACTCTCTTGAACCAACATACTCTTTCTCTTGCATGGGAAGCATAAAAAAATGCATTTCTCACAATGAATATCTCAAAAGAATTTCTGGAGATGTTGTGACAGGCTGCTCCCCAGACCGAGTCCAGTGTACCAGTGTGACCTCCCAAATTCCACTCCTGAACCCCGATTCACCTCAATCTCCCATGTGAACAGTAGGTTACTTACCAGTAGATGTCCTTCTTTGAGATGGGCTGCTCAGATTAATTCAGTATTAGGTGTCTGTGTGCCACAGCGTATGATTGGCTGGAACTTCTTTTAGCCTTAGCCTGTCAGGACAGGGCTGGCAGCCACTGCCCCCTGGCCATATATATGACCCCAGCCCTGCTCCTCCCCAGTTCCCATTAATCGCTAACTCCGAGTAGCAGGGATGGTGGGAGGGGCCTAAATTAATCCGAGCAGCCCATCTCGAAGAAGGACGTTTACTGGTAAGCAATGTTCCCTCTAAGGTTTGACGGCTTGTGTGCAAAATTTTGAACCCGTGTGCAAAACTTTTTCTGAATAAAATTTTTGTGCAACTTCACGTGATGGAAATTATTGAAAAATATAGAACAATGAAAAATTAATAAGTTATTTAAATTGCTTTTATTAATAATTTGAATGTATTCTATGCTTATGTGACATTTTGTCTCATCAATTCTTCAGTCCTGTTTGTCTGCCTTTGTCGGTTTTCCAAAATGAATAAGCACATAAAAAAGTTAAAATGAAAGCAATTAACTTGCCTCTCATTTTTCATTTTGCACAGCAGCCCATTTTACAATTAAAAAAAAAAAGGTCCTAAATTGTTCCTAGCCAGTTCAAATGTGACCCTTTATTTGTTTTACTTAATTGGTCACTATTAGTAATCTTGATCACAGTATACTTTTATTTTCCTTCATTTTATTAGTGTTTGCTATATATTTTTTTCCCAATTTAACCCTTCCCTAAGGAGCAACAGGCCAAAGGTAAAAAACCCAACCCAGGGCTTGACCCTGTGATCACAAATCTGTTATTCTACCAACTGAGCTACAGGCATTCCATATAGAAAAACTTCTAGGCATAAAGGATAACTGTGTACTCCACTGCCCCTTGATCCCGTCCCCCCCAAACTGCTGTTTATTCCGTGTGTGCATCTGTGCAGCAAACTCTTAACATCAGGATGGTGGGTTCCAGCACTGTGCCCCCCCAGTCTACTTATCAGAAGTAAAAGGCTGGACAATCACCTATTTTTGGAATGCCTGAGGGAAGGAGGACATGAAGGTAAAAAGGAGCCCTTGGATAGCTAGCAACTCCCCCCACCCCCAGCCAATCCTCAGTGGGGCTTCAGGCCTGCCCCCTGCCCATCTTCAGCTGCTTTCCCAGCCTGCCCCCTCCCCCAGTTGATCCTTGGCCATGGTTAAGGCCTGTCCCCCCCACCCCTCATCCAATCCTTAACCACTCTGCCAGACTAGGGTTACCGGATACCAAAGCATGGAAAGGAGGCCAGGGAAGTACAAAAAGGAGGATGTTGGAGGACACATACACATCTGGGGCTGCGCCTGGGCCCCCTTCATCCACCCAGCCAATGCCCCCCCCCCCCAAATGCTTGCCCCATTGATCACTCAACTCCAGGGAAATCTGTCTAGCCCCTAGTTACAGTGTGAGATTAATTGCAAGAACAGAGGCTCAAGAATATCAAATGAATGGCTTAAGTATTTTTCCTCTTCACATTAAAGTAACCGTAAAGCCAACCACTTTAAGGAGTCACAAAACTAAGTATTTAATGCTTATATCAAGGTGCAAGGAGAATCACACTGCAGAACTCCTATCCAGACTGATGTTTTTACATTGTGAGTTGCAAACAGAAGCACACCTCCAATAAATTTAATGTAGTAATTATGGACAAGATTAAAATCAGGTTTAACACAGTAAGTTCCTTCACAGAATTCACTCATTGTTAGACACACAGAGGGATGGGCCCTTGACTACATGAAGTCTAACAGAATTTGAGGAGTTGGCTTCTAAAGGAAAAGTAATCTCTGCCAGCAGTATTCTCCCCATGATGTGAAATTAGGGGTGTGGTGCAGGGGGACGTTTGGGGGGTATAGGAGGTGCTCACTCATTTGCTCTAACACTGTTACTAGCCAACAACTGGGGGGTGCAGGCGGAGTGTACAGAAATCCCCGTCTAGCCTCACTGTGCAGTATTTAAAAAAAAAATCACAGACAAGCTCTTTAGATTTTATACACACAGGAAAGGAGAAATCAGAAAAAATGAGAGCTGCCAGTTTTTATGTGCAGACCTACCTGAAACATAACCTTTTACCTAAAATGCAAATTTCTGGAAACATCATATCCTACTATGTCTGCCATAAACCACAGATGGATATATATCTATTTTATGACAGTTGATGTTTTGTTTGCTTTTATGTGAAATACACATCAAATGGGGGGGGGGCAGAGTAGAAGTAGATGTTTGTGACTATCAAATGCTCCACCCAAGAGGACAGCACCTATTCTTGAATGCAATGATCAGTTTTTTCCAAAATATTCCAAAATAAAAATAAGCATAGAGTATATAGGCAAGAGCAAGCTGCTTGTTTTCTATGATTTGATAAACTAACAAAGGGACAAATATTGCAAGCCTTACTCCATCAAATTTCGCACTGACTTCATTTAAACTATAGGATCAGGCCCAGCCCAGCAGCTACTTTAGAATGGATAATACTTGCACATCTGTGTATCTTACTAAAAATATAAGGACACATCTATAGTGGACTAACTTCTTCTTGGAAGGGAGAAACAAACTGAAAAAAATCACACTGGGAAAAGGAAAATCTTACAAACTGAAACCTCCTCACAATCAAAAGTGAACTTTGTTGGACCTCTAAACAAAGGATTTGTTGTCAAAAGCCAAGATTCATTAGCAGGAATAAAGATCTGGCTTAGCCCAGCCGTTAGAGAAAGAAACCTCCCGAGAAACTTTAAGCCAAGCAGGGCAGCAAAGCAAAAGAGTCCCAGGTTTCTCTCTGGGCAGTTCAGAGACCCCATCAAGGTAAAGAAAAGCCCCAACCCCTGCAAAAAATAAGATCAAACCTCCCCCAAAATCAGGTGCAGGGAAAGGGGAGAGAACCTGAGCTGGAGCCTGGAAAGAAGCCGGGGGTGAGAAGCCGAAGCAAGAAAGCAAAGTGAAACCACTTCCAGCGCTGCAGCTGGACTGCCTGGAGCAGGGAGGAGGGCAGGGCAAAGAGGAAGAATCTTAAAGTGATACAGACTCCTGGTTTTCTCTGCTGACCCTGAGGCTGACCAGCCCCCAGCCGATCTTCAGGGGCTCTGCTGGCCCCTGCCCAGGCCTGGCTCACCCCCCCCCAGCTGCTCTGCTGGCCTGGCCCCGCTCCCCACTTTGACAGCGGGGGCCTGCCCGCCCCGCCCCCTCCTCCCCCAGCGGCTCAGCTGCTCCGCTCCCAGGCCGCCCTGTCCCCACTCCCCTGGCTGAGCCTCAGCCGCTCTGCCGGCCTCGCCCTCCCCTGCGCGGGGACTGGAAACCCCTGCGCGGGGAGGGGGGTCTAACCTGCGCGGCCGCGCTGCCGCGCACGTTAGAAGGAACAGTGCTGGTAAGTAACCTACTGTTCTTCTTCGAGCGCTGCTTGGATACATTCAGTATTAGGTGACTGCTAGCTGTACTGTGGAAGGTGGGCAAAGTTAGACTTTATCTGCCATCAGCACGGCTACCCACAAATGGCACAACCCCCAAACTGGGTGAAGAAACAGTGGACCACTAGGCACATGCCTACGGACACACCACCAAGTGCAAGATCCTCAGGAGGAGGCATGCATGAGAGTGCTGAGGGGTCATTTGCCACTCTGTCGGAGGACTATAAGCCTAACAGGGGCAGTCCCCGGTTCATTGTCGGGGAACATGATATATCATAATAGCAAGAAGAACCTTGTCACCATGCAAGACTATTTAGTGTAGGATGGTTGCCCTTTCCTAGAAGAATTGACTCCTGAGCGAGGCAGTTGTGATCCAGGGCAACAGAATCCCACAGCTGCAGGTGAAGGGCAAGGGTGGAATAACTGCTGTCCTTGCCACCTCAACCCCAAAAGAGGGAGGTGAGTTGGATTAAGTACTAACCAAGACTGGGGCAGGGAGCACATCACCCCTTGGCCAAGCAGGAGATAGGCAAGAGGCCTTCTCCATAGGCATACTGGCAGGAGATGCCAGGGTTCATAAGGGGCGCCCTAACTGAGGCGTCTAAGTTCCATATGGATGCTAACGCAGAAAGAGGGGTACAAGGAAGGTGTGGGTGGGGACCCCCTACCCCCTTATGCGTTGATGCATGGGCCTGGAGGGAGGGCTGCAGAAGAAGTCCTAGATACTTGGCAGACTCACCTCTGGGGCCTGGAAATGTCAGACACTCCTTCAGGGAGGTCGTCATAAATGGAGACATGGACATCTCAGAAGGGCCCTTCCTTAGAGGTAACCCTTAAGCAGGTTATTGTAATAAAAAGAGAGACTGAGGAACACCCATCATAGTATCAGGAGAGAAACTAGGAGAAAAGTGATTGAAATCCCCATGTTAGGTTGTTCCCAACCAAATGGGGGGCAATGACCTGAGGCAGGGGTGATGAAAACATCAAGGGGTTCTGGTGGCGGGGAGGGCTTATGCAACTTCAGCACTTGGTGCACATTTCTGTCCCTTGGCCCTGTACCCTACTCTTCCGGTATGCAGACTCATGTAGGGAGAGGTGTGCCAAATCAAGGGAACAGGTATCTGGCCATCTCTGTAGATGGGTCAGGTCCACCTCAAAGGTCATGCTTCCAACTCCAGAATCAGAATGTTGGAAAGGGCATGCAGCTCGGAAGGCACTCTCATCTCTCACTTCTATGGAGAGGCAGCCAACCTGCATAACATAGCTAGATGTCTCATACTAGCGGCGGGTGCAGGTGTTGGGTCCCGGCTACAAAAAGCCAACTACGAGGGACCTTCCATAGGTCCTGATGAGGAGAATGGCAACACCTTAGACAAGACACAAGTTGGACATGGTATGTAACTCCTGCTCGAAGGGAAGAAGTATTATTGGCGTGCCACCTCACGTATTGAAAGGGTTAAGGCTTGGGTGAGTCCCTGTTGGGAGGAGGGAAGGATCCCAGGAAAAGGAAGAAAGTATACGGCAACCCTTACTTAAGGAAGGCAAGAGAGAACTGCTGTGTCCTTTAAGGAACATAGAGGGGCAAGAGGGAATGTTATGAAAAACGTCACCCATAAGGCATCAGGCTTTCCAGTCCATTAAGGACTATAAGCTTCCTTGGGCCAGAGTTCTGCAGGGGAACTACCCTAAGCTGTAAACCAAAGGTCCTCAAATGGCTCAGTCAGATGTATGAGTGCTGACGGTGGTTAGAAGTTCTATCCCCTACTATCTCCCTTTGTAGCAATTCTAGGGAGAAGAAGGGTGCAACAGAGAGGTCAGGGCAGCTCCTAGACAGCTGTTTAGAGCTTATGGGGGAAGCAACCCTTGCCTGGTAGAGGGAGGCACCAGAGCAGAGGAGGTTTCCGTCAATGGTTAAACGGGGTCTGCTCGTGGGTAGAAGAACCAGTGTAAAGTGGTGAAGGTCCTTGGGAAGGAAGGGTAGGGGCTGAAAAGGCAAGAACCCCTACAATGAGACTCGAGGATCTCACAGGCAAAAGCCTAATACAAAGTCCAAAAAGCATGGCCCCGATACAAAGTGGGCACTACCTGGGGTGGGGTAAGGCAGGAGAAGATAGAGGGCAAAGGGGGATGCGCTTGCCCTCTTACCTGTCTCTTAGGGGGTGGGGTGCATCATCCCGCAATAGCTTCCCCCCCAATCCATTGCAAGCTGACACGGATGAGGAATGCTCTTGGGGCAGCGACATGGGAGCGTCCCCTTTCAGTGTGCCTGACTGGGAAGAGTTGCCGAAGCATAGGCATCCTGCCCTTGACCCAGAGGGCTATAGGGTTGTTTTTTTTATTTTTTTTGGGTTTTTTTTGGCAGGGAATGATGTGCCTGCTTTGCAAGCTCTGTGACCTCTGGGTTCCCACTGAGGCTCCAGGGCATATGTATCTGGAAGCAAGTGCATATGAGGAGAATTCTCTGGTGGCCAAGCCCTTACTTGACCCAAAGGGTATTGGAAGAGAAGAGGGAGGCACGTTGTTCCCGGAGAGGAAGAAGAGGTGGCCCGAGGCTGCTGAGGGGGCGTTTAAGCGTTTGGGTTTCTGCTCTCAAGTTCAAGGGTTCTTATGGAGGGAGAGCGACCCTGTTGGGATTGATCACCTATAATGAGGCAAGGGTACCAAATCTCCTGTAGTCCAAAGGCTCCTGAAGATAGCCATTTCATTTGTGTATGTGTGTGTGGGGGTACAACAAGGACCCTTCCCCCATGCGTTGAAGTGGTTGCAGTAGACTGGGGATGTTGAGGTACCTGGGGAGTGAGTGTACCTAGGGTTCTGAGTGCTGACCCCTGTACACGTCATAGATCATGGAATCAATGGACAGGTAAAGAGAAAGAGACTGCCCCTCTAAAGGGAAGTCTAATATGGCCTCCTGTAAGTCCTGGGAGAGGTCAAGATCCTGAAGCTGGGCTGCCCGGTGTATAACCATAGCCCTAGCAATGCCACAGGTAGCCATGTTCGAGGCATTGAGAGCCATTATAAAGGCATGGTGAGATGCCAGGGCACCTTCCTTGATGAAGACATTCAAGTTCCCCAAGTATTCTTGTGGGAGAAGGCTGCTGAAACTCCTCATAGCATTTCAGAGGTCTGGGGAAGCTTTTTACCATGGCCTCATGGCCGGGATCCCTCAGCTAAAAAGCTGAAAACTGAGTAGGCTTTTTTTTTTTTCCTTCTTCTTTTTTTCCCCCCATGAGGTCAAAACTTCTGGGACTCCTAGAGGACCCTGGGTGAATCAGGAGGCTTGGCAAGTGTCTCCCAGCAATGTCATGGGCACAAGTATTGGGGGGGGGGGGATATAATGGCGGCCGTAGAGTTTTGAACCCCAGGTCAATAAGGTGTTCTGGGTTCCCTTGTGGGGTGTGACCTTGACCCAGGCTGAAGGTATTCAAGTGTGGTAGGGTCTCTTCTGTAAGGCCCTGGTCCCTTTTTGGCTGTAACTGGGAGAAAGGACAACCCTGGTACTGGAGTGCCCTCACCGGGGCCATGGCACCAAGTATGGATTCCCCTTGCAGGCCCTCAGTAGGAGGTAGCCGGTTTCAAGTGGAGTGCTGGGAAGAACTGGTGCCGTGGACACTTCAGTAAGGGGCTGGGGCTGAGGAATGCACTTCAGATCTCTGGCGGTGCCAAGGCAAGGTTGTCAGGGCCATGGGTGTTAGAGCCCGTAGCGGTGCAGTGGCGCGGGCCCAAGTAATGAGCGGCTCCCTCTGGTGCTGGGTAAAGTGGAGGAAGGAAGAAGATGGGCTTACCACTTGTTTTGGCAGCCCGTGGTGTATTCAGGGGCTGGAGCGCTTCTGTTTCTTCAAAGGCCTCTGGTGTGGTTGGCACCAAGATAGGCTCCAGGCACTCACCCTGAGGGGAAGTGCCAGACATGGCGCTGGCACTTGGTGGCAGAGTTGGTCCCGAGCGCATTTACCTGGATTCTGCTAGGAAGCGGCGTTGAGAGATCCCATGCCAACGGAGGACATGCTGTATTCATAGCCAGAGAGCAGCACCGGAACGGCTTCGGTGCTGACCAAGCACACTGTGCTGAGCTGGAGGCCGATCACAGCTGTATTCATAGCTGGAGAGCAGCGCCAAGAGGGCTCCAGTGCCAACCGAGCATGCGGCGCTGAGGTGGAGGCTGATCACGGCTGTATTCATAGCCGGAGAGTGGTGCTGGATCAGCTTCGGTGCCGACTGAGCACACTGTGCTGAGTTGGAGGCCAATCATGGCTGTATTCATACCAATGCAGTGCCAGGTCTGGTCGCGGTGTTTCTTCAGAGCCGGAGATCGGTGAGCGGAGCCGGCGAATTCCTGGCGTCAGCTGCGGGCCCGTTCCCAGGTGTGCTATGCAGTCTTTGCTCCCTGCTGAGTCCTTCGCTTAAGACCTGCAAATATAGCATAATGTACCTGGTGAAGCTCACACGGGCATTAAGAAACCCCCCCAACATGTTCAGGTTTCTGTTGGAAGGACACGGTGGGAGTGCCGGTGAAGTCCGCAGGCAGATCTTCCAGTGAAAATACATGCAAAAGAAAACAAAGAGACAGGCCCTTGCATAAAGCAGGCTGTTCCGTAACCATCACTGAGGGCGGAAAAAAGGGAACTGGGGAGGAGCTGGGCCGGGCCATATATATGGCCAGGGGGCAGTGGCTGGCAGCCCTGTCCTGACAGGCTAAAGCTAAAAGAAGTTCCGGCCAACCGTGCGCTGTGGCACGTAGACACCTAATACTGAATGTATCTGAGCAGCGCTCAAAAAAGAACACTCACTTCTGAGTCAGTCTACTACAGCTTCTAGTGTGTAACTGGTCCCAAACAGTGGGTATATGCCTTCTGTCTGCTTGTGGGATGGTCCCCCAGCAAGCACCCCCAGCCCATTACCCCACTAGGAGCCTCTGTCTACAGAGATTGGGGCCCACTCCCAATCACCTTACACTCAAGTGTGTCCACTTGACAAAGAAATGGACTGTGCCCAGTCACCTTCACTCACATCTTCTAAAGGTCACACAGTTTTAGATAAAACAACTAACTAGTTTAGATAAGATTATAATTCTAAGTGAGAATATGACCAACCATGGCAGACTCACAATATAAATGTGTCAGAGAGACCATAAGGAAATAAAAGATAAAAAAAGCATGCTAACCTAATACTTCTCCTTAAACTAACCTTATAGTCCAAACAAGTTTATGCTCAAGGTGTTTGGCTGTTAGATGTTTGCACAGTTAGTCTCTGCCTGTGGCCAGCCATGATCTGGATCTTGTCTGAAGTTGTTTCAATACGGAGAGCCACAGCTCAAAAGCCTCCAAAATATTCCAGGTCTCTGTCTTTGTTTCCAACGCTCTTCTCACCCCCTCCCCTTACAGAAGAGATGATGCCTTTGTCACTTCTCAGCCACCTGGATTAGCATACCTTTATCTCTTTTGGGCACACTGCTGCTGGGAGAGCTCTGTGGGTCACTCAACCCCTTGAGCCATGGTAAACATCAGAACACATGCATGAAGCTGTAAGAAATGTATCATACTACTCACGGTAGTATGATATATTATAAGTATCTATAAAGAAACACTGCATGGTATAACCAGGAACAAATATCATACAATCAGAGTACAAGTAAACAGGAAAAAAACCATACAGATCATAACCCAGGGTACACAGCTGTGCATTGCATGACATATACATGCTGAATATGTCTCTGAACTCGCACTGACATAGCCCCTTGAGCCAAATTGCTTGGAAAGTGTCAAAGACCACTTTTGTCACAATGAGTATCCCAAGATAAGTTTCAGAAGAGATGTTGAAAATAGTTGCAGAATGCCTCCCTGAACTCACCTTGACTCTGGGAGGAGTGGAAAGGTGATCAGTTGGTTGACAGATAAATCTAACAGCATGGTGAACCAATATTGACAAGCCCATGCCAGGGCTCCGAGGATCATTGCTGTGGCATCTTGCTTGACCTTCACCAATACTCTGTGCACTACTGGAGTTGGCAAGAAGGCAAAGAAGCCCTCATCCAGCTGATCAAGAAAGTTTCTCCAAGCGAGCCCAGATTTTGCCTTTGGAAGGAATAGAACCTCTTGCATTTCCAGATGGCCTTGGACATGAAAAGGTTGATCTGGGGAGTGCCCCACCTTCAGAAGACATCCTGGAGGATATTTCATCAGAAAGACCACTTGTGGGTCACAAAGGACCTGCTGAGGCTGTCTGCCAGGCTATTTAGTCAGTCCAGAAGGTACACCACCATCAGGTGAATCAAAGGGGCAATATAAAATTCCCATAGAGCAAGGGCTTCCTCGCATAGGCAAAAAGAGCGAGCTCCACCCTGTTTGTTTACAAAGAGTTGTTGAATTGCCCATTCTGACTGACACTACCCTGCCTAGCAGATGGCAGCACAAGACTAACAAGCCAGGGTGCCCGCTCTCAGTTCCTTGATGTTGATGTAGTCCAACAACTCCCGTTCATCCCACCTACGTTGAGTCATTACAGACCCCCAAGTGAGCACCCCAACCCAGGTCCAAGGTGTCGGTGACTAGAGAGGCAGTGGGTTGAGGAGGCTGGAAGGGAACCCCTCCACACTTCCACTTTGGATCTCACCACCATCTGAGAGACCACAGCAATGAAGGAGGAACAGACACCATGTCCAGGGTGCCCTGGGATAAATAAACGGTACCTCATGGCCGCATCTGGCAGGGGCATAGCCTCACTTTGGCATAATGAAATCACACATGTGCAGTAGGCCAGATGATCTAAGAGCTTGAGGGACAGCTATTCTGTGGTGAGAGGATCCCATTCCCACTTGTCTATGAGGGATCTGGTTGCCTGAAATAATGACCTGGGCAGCTGAGCTCTTGCCTGGGATGAGTCCAGTATTGCCCTGATGAATTCTATTCACTGGGCAGGAGTCAGTGTAAACCACCAAGCCCAGTTATTTGAAAACATTCCTTACTATTCAAATATGGTCCTCCACCTGCTCTCTCGAGTGGCCCTTCAGTAACCCATTGTCCATATAGAAAAATACCCAAATGCCTCATCAGCAGAGATGGGCAGCTGCCACCACAAGGCACTTGGGGAACAAGTGAGGGACTGCTGAGAGAACAAACGGTAGGACCATGAACTGTAGGTGTCTTTGTCTTATTGTGAAAACAGGAAACACCTGTGTCATGGTATGATGGTGCTGTGAAAGTACACATCCTCGAGATTGAGGGTGAGATATCACTCCTCCAGATTCAGGGAGGGGATGATGGAGCTGAGGGATACCATGAACCCATCTCATGACCCTGTTGATCTTTCATAAATCCAATATAGGACGGAGGCTGCCACTGAATTTTGGGAAGAGGAAATAGTGGAAATAAAAGCCTTTGCCTCAGAACATGAGTGGAAACTCTTCCACTGCTCCTGCGCCTCCTGCAGAAGTTGCTGTTCATGAGATGGGTTCCTGAAGAGGGAAAGGGGAAGGGAAAGGGAAAGGGGTGTGTGGCTGGCGAGGCAGGAGTGAGAAGAACTGGAGAGAGTATCATGATTGTACCATGCCTCGGACACAAATCTCACATCATTCTGCACCATGAAGGGTAAAATCGGGAAAGGCAGCAGCAGAAGAGGCGTTGCTCCAGATCCCAGCTCATGGTTAGAGTACCACCCTCAAAATTGGTTCTTGAGAACAGTCAAGTGGCACAAGTAGAGTGGCCTAATGAGTAGCCTGTTCTCCAGCTGTTGCACTTACCCCTCCTGTTAAAGTCTTGTCTCTGGAGGAAAGACCTGGGTGCTGTCTGGGGCATGAACTGTTTCTGCTGGGGGGGGCTGGCATGTGAAGGCCCAGTAATTTCAGGATAGCAGTGGACTCTTTTAGAGTTTGTCGCCTGGCACCAATTTTGGATGAGGACATATCTGGGCCCTCAAATGCGAGGTTCTGGATTGCAGTCTGGACTTCCCAGGGGAGTCCAGATGCTTGGAGCCACGAACCCCTCCTCATGGCCATTTCTGAGGCCATATTGTGGGCTGCCATGTCAGCTGTGTCCAGAGTGGATTGAAGCAGAGCTTGGGCATACCACCTTCTCCTCTCTGACCATAGCTCTAAACTTAACTTTGGAGTCTTGGTCCACAGAGTTCTGGAATTTCTCCATGGCCGACCAGGAATTGAAGGCATGATGACTGAGGATTGCTTGCTGGTTCATGATCCACAGTTGGCACCCCCCCCCCCCATTAGAATACACTTTCCTACCAAAGAGCTCCAATTTCTCAGCATCATTAGCCTTTGGGGTTGTGCAATGTTGGCCCGGACACATGTTCATTGGCAGCAGCCACCACCAGAAAACCCAGAGCAGGATGCATGTGGAAATGCTCACACTCTGTGAGAGTAGGAAGTATTTTTCCCATTGTGGGGAGGGAAGACATGGTCTGTTGTATAGTCTTAAATCAGTGAGAGTGCCACCCTTTCTGGGCCTCCTGGGACCAGAATATCTATCACGGGGTCCACTTCCTGGGACACTTCCTCCAGCTACAGGTCCTTATTCCAGGCAACCCTGTGCAGCAGCTTCTGCTGTTGTCTGCTGTCGTCAGCCAGGGCTGTGGGGGTTGCCCCTGCCACTGCTTTGTCTGGAGAAGATGATGAGATCTCTTACAGTGTCATGGCTTGGGACTCAGTGCCAAGGGGATCATATGGTGTTGTATCGCACTCCTCTACCACACATTCTCTGTTCGCGCCCACCTCCTCTCCTGGCTCTGACATCTCATCTGGTGAAATGCTAGTGAATAGGCTGGGTGAGAATGTGACCTTGACGCCATTGAATAGAAGTGGCTTGAGAAGACCTGCTGGGCCTGATGGTATGCCCAGGGTTCCAGAATGGCCATTGTGGCATCTACCATTGTGGGGGCCACTGTGCCGGTGGCTCCTGATGTCCACAATGGTGGCCCTGCTGAGCTCTGTTATCACCGGTCAGTGACAAGTTCAGAGTCTGAAGAGAACTGGCTGCTTTGGGTGGACCACACTGTTGGTGTTCTTGATGGTGCTGTGGACAGATGCCATCAAGAACGTGACCTGGGAAGAGGCATGGATTTCCCTTATGACTGCACCAAAGAGGGTGATGGTGCCACGGGGCCCAACTTCTCTTTAGGCTAGGCTAGTGAGACCATTTCCTCAATTAGCTCCCATGCCACCTCAAATGTGTCTGGAGTGGAGAGGAGCTGCAAGTGCTCCTCCAGAAAACACTGGTGCCGGACTCAACAGTGCCATCCTTGGTGTCTGAGTCAGTGGCGCCATCCTCCATGCCAAGGAGGATGGCACTAACATGTGGAGGTCATCTGTGCCAGGGTTTATGGTACCGTGTCCTTCTGGCCAGAGTTCAGGTGGCCTGCTGAGGATCCTGCTGGGCTTCCAAGCCATCCCTTTCATGGAGAAGGGTCTCTTGTCAGGTCTCTTCCTCTTCTGCGATACCAAGGACAGAGACTGGTGCTGCTCAGAGCCATCACTCTTTGCAAACACCTGTGAAGCATGGTGGTGCACTTGCTCCGTATGGCTACATCTACACTTAGAGTGTTAATTTGAATTGACTGAATTTGAACTATTCAATTCAAACTAATAATTATTAGTTAAAATTCAGTCAATTTAAATTGACATGGCCATACTAGAAACTCCAATTTGAACTAGCTTGTCCATGAACTGGACTTGCTAATTTGAACTGGATTCCTTCCCCAGCCCAGGGAGTGGGACTCCAGCCTCGCTGGGATCCCTTCCCCAGCAGGCAATCAGGGCTGGAGCCACCCACGGTGGTCCCTTTTCTCAGCCAGGGGACAATAGCCCCATTTTCCCCCAATCCAATCTGGCCTGGGGGTGGTGGAGGCATCTTTGGGGCTGCTGGTCCCATGCACCCTGGGACAAAGGTCAACCCATGGCAATTCAAACTCATAGCGAGTCTGAATGGACATGGCTACACTGGGTCAGTTCAAACTACTGGGTTTGAATTGACTGGCACTTTGAAGTCAGCTTTCATCAATTCAAACTAAGGAGTTCCTCCATTCGAATTGAGAAAAGAGAGTGTGGCCATGCACTTAATTGAATTTGAATTGATTGTTATCAATTTGAATTAAATTCTAAGTGTAGGCATACCCTATAAGAGTCTTTAGTTAATGGCCATTTGATTGTAGCTGGGGCACTGTGTACTAAGGCCAAGGCTCTGGGGCTTTTGTCTGAAGCACAAGGGGGTAGAGAGCTTCTTCCATGAGGCGAATCCAAAGTCACTAGGTTCTCCTCTTCTGCATCCTTGGCTCGAAACTTTGATGAAGTTAACAGCACTCACTAAGATGGTACTTCCCCAGGCACTTAAGGTAGGCTAAGTGCAGGTCATCCCTTGGCATGGGCTGCCTGCATCACTAACTTTAAGAACTACTCAACTATCTCTACAACCTATTTGAACTAACAAAGAACCTAACCTTAAGGGACAATAGCCCCCTTGGGGAATACTTGCAAAGCAAGATAAACCAGTTCCAGGAGCAGTCAAAGGAGGTAAGAAGGAACTGGTGAGGGCAGGGCTGGCTAGAGCTTATACAGGGATTTGCAACAGTGCCACCAAAGGCTAAGCAACCAACCCTGGAGGTACTTCTAGGGGACAAACCTTCCAGCAGGCTCATGCACGCTGTGGACACACACCTAAGTGAAATGCACATGAGCCATCACTTGAAGAACTGAAACTGGCTGATGGACAAGAAGCCTAAGGACCTGCAGAATGAAGGCAAACTGGCTAATGAGTTTGTGGAGAGTCAGTCAGGACATGGACTAGATCCAAACAGAGACTGGGTCAGGTCAAGGATTCTGAATGAAAGTCACCAAAATATCCCCGAGATGGGGGACCCTGGAAAGCCTCCCGCAAGAGGGATAGCTAATACTGCAACAGGCTAATTGATCCTCCTGGGAACTAACAGAACTGAAGGTGCCATCATTGTGGACAGGTGACCCACAAGTGGGAGTGAAACCCAAAGCTCAGGGACAACTTGAAGAAGTGAAACTCTCAAATGGTTAACTGGGTGGAAGCTTCCCTGGAGGAGGCAGCTGTCCAGAAGGATGTTGTGGGTAGCTTTAGCAGGACTCAGGGCAGGCAGCTCCTGTACCAGCTCACCAGAGGAAGGCAGAACTTGCACCTGAGCTCTTAATTTGCCAGGGGAGTGTGAGCCTGCCTCTCTTCACATTCAAAGTGGAAGGAAAATCAGTCCAGGGTTTCTGAGACAGGGGTGCTGAGGTGACACTGGCTCCATCCAAGGTGACCCAGAGCTGGAAGTGCTGATACCTACCTAAGCTTGAGGGAGATGTTCAGTGCTCCTGTTAAGATATCCATAGCGAGACTATATTGGAGATGGTGGGCCAAGGAGAATCCAAGGAGATGCAGAGTGCATGATCAGTTGCCAGCTGAGGTGCTGATGGGTGTGATCTGGAGAATTGGCTGGGTAAATCCCAGAATGCCCTGGCCATGACCTGTAGTCAGAGCTGGAAAGGGGTGCCTCATCTGCCCAAGCACTGGGAAGACCACTCATTCAGAAATAGGGAAAGTTAAAACAGCAGAGTGGGAGCTAGCAGCAGCACATCTTAACATGGCTGGGACCCCAGACCCAACCAGGGGGAGGGGCAGGGAGATAGGTTTCACCCCCACCCCAGCATCTGAATTCCAGACCAAGCTGCAGAGGGACCCTCATTACGGAAGCTGAGGAAAATTGCTAGTCACAAGGCTCCAAAATCCTTGAAAGGAGACTTCAGGGAAAGATTTCTGTAGGACAAAGGGGTCGTGTAGCAGGAATGGGCTTTCCAGGGAGGTGAAACTGTGGGGAATTAGGAGACAGCTCATGGCTGCCCCCAAAAGTACCACCACACACTATTGTGCCTGGCTCACAACATCCCTCTCTCAGGGCACCAAGGGATCTAGCTCACCAGTCAGAGGCTGCTGCAGAACTTTTACTGGCCAGAGAGCTTTGATGGAGTATAACCTGGTAAGATGAGAAATAGAAATATACATTGGTGCTGGTATATTGTGCTACCTGCTACTTCACATATATTCTAGAACAGCCCTTGGAGTCAATTTTGCTGAAATGCATCTTGAAAGGGCTTTCAGTTCATCACCCAAATCACTCGCATGAATATCACGCAGTCATCATGTGTCAACACTGTCTCTAGTGCCCTGCACTGCTGATATAGGTCTTCTTCAGGTATAGTGAGGAGGTTTGGAATATTATACATCATCACAAATATACTGCTGTGTTCCTTGAGCTGCATGAAACATTCAACTGACTGTATTGCACGATCTAGCAACTGGCAGGGGTGTCGCTGGCGCTAGGCACTCCAGGGCACGTGCCCCAAACTCCAGCACCAGGGCCCCATTGGGCCGGAGATCCGGGGCCCAGCTGCCAGTGGCCCCATCCCCCGCTGGGGATCCGCGGACCAGCCTCCCACGGCTGCAGCAGCCCCATCCCTGGCTGGGGATCTGGGACCTGGCCACTGGCAGTCCCGTCCCTGGCTGGGGATCTGGGGCCTGGCCGCCCATGGTGGCGCCCGGCCCTGTCTCTGGCCAGGGGGTGGGGCCTGGGCCAGTGCCCCAGGTCCCTCCCCCAGCCAGTGACACCCCTGGCAACTGGTTAAAGAATTCAATTCTGAATTGTTGTTTGGGGTCTCTGATGGGATTATCCTGTGCCTTCTAATCAGAATGTCGTCTTCTTTGGTGACTCCTGTATTCTTGAATGGGTAAAAAAACAGCTTCAGTGTGAAGTTCCTCTACCAACTTCTGTTCACTCTTCAGAACATTTTGAAATCCCTCCTCTGACTGGTTAGACTGTAGGGTACAACCTTGCTTTATCCAGTTGTTCCAGATATCTCAAGGTCAACACATTGGAGTCGCTTGCTTACAACATTCATTTCAAACAGTATGTCACCCCACAGTAGTAAGCCACACAGAAATTTGAAGTTACTTATGTTCCTGGTGATTCCATTTTCCTCTGCCACTGTTCTCCCATGAACAGTTCTTGTCATATAACTATCTTCCATAATGGCAACTATGGCATCATCTATTTTCCCAATTTGGTGTTTGATAGCCTTTATTGCCTCCACTCAACTTTCCTATTGTGTGGCACTCAGTGATTTCAGTGTCAGAGAGGATATTCCCAGATATTGCTTCAAAATTTGCCATTGATGAGTTGATGCAGAGAAAAATACATAGATGCTTTGAATGACATTAAAAAATTCAGCAGCCTCAGTAGAAGCTGATTCTGCATCATTGACCACCAAGCTCAATGAATGAGAACTGCATGAGACAAAAAAAGCCCAAGGGTTTAACTCTCAGATCTGTGTCTGTACTCCTCTTCTTTCCTCTCATGTTGGTATCATTATCGTAACCCTGACAATTCATGTCAGCTATTGCAATTCCTGTATCTTCCTGCTTTTTAAGCAGCACATTTGTCATACCAGCTCCTGTACTATCATCAATGTCAATCAATTCTAGAAAAAGGTCTGACAGTCACCAGCACAGGGACAATATTCACAAGGTTCTGTTGTTGTTACAAAACACACCATTCAAGTCATTTGTTCTGTATGGCTGATGTCATGTGTGTGTTCCAGAATAACAGTAATTATCTTGCTGACTTCATATCTGCCACAATCTTGTTTGACTTTCATTGCCAGTAACTGCATGATGTCATTTTGAATTGTTTTTCCAAGGTAGTGGTGTGTATAGACTTCTAGGGTGGACACTCTTTCTTAGATGCTCCTGGAGTACAGCATCAAACAGCCATCAGTTCCACAATTTTAAGGAAGTTTCCGTTGTTTGGCACATATAGCTGATCTGAAGTGCCATGCAGTGCTAGTTTTTGGGTAGTAAGCAGTCTCCCAAGGGTAATGAGCCTTTTCCAAACATTTAGCTAGTAAAGAGCCTCTGATACAATCTACTTTTGATGCTGAGCATCTATGGTGGCCTTTACCTTTGCCTCATCTCAAGCTGTTTCCACCTACAGGATGTTCTCTGGTGACTTGCTGCCTTCTCACACCATGCCAGATTTCCAGCAAGATTTTTACAATCCTTTGTTCCTATAGAATTGAATGGGGCTGGAACATTGGACTGGAAGAGTTTGCTACAAAAACTGTATGCAGCATTTTGGATTTTTTAATACATAAGCCATGGCCTCTCTACTTTGTCACTAGTGGGGATTTCACACCAGTTACATGCTAGATGGAAACTTCTATTTTCATTGTCTTGGCTGTGGGGTGCGGACAGACATGAAGTTTTTTCACTTGCTGTGGGCCATGCAGTACAATGAAGTCCCTCAGGCTACTGCTTAATGGGTTCCACTGTCCCAAACCATCTTCCAGACTTTAGGAACTAAACTGTGCAGCAACTGTTTATTGCACTTCTACCACATTCTTCTCCAATCTACGTTTTTCTTCAAGAACGTGCATAGTTGCATCTATCTGAGACGGAGAGATGAATACTGCAGTAATTGCCAGGCCATCTGCACTAACTGGAAGATCAGGCATCTTCTCCACACTCATTCTCACTGGGGCTGGAAGGCTCACTGTGAACATGTCTATGTATCTCAGAAGAGCTCCTTCCAGCTTAGATAGAAAAGCTTCCTTTGCCTTCTTTCTTCTTCTGAATTCTGCTCGAGAGGCATTTTCTTCTTTCACTCACAACCGCTGTTCTGTGGCAGCTATAGTAGCTCTCAACGGTTAATTGAAGGGGACAAATTAGCAGGCTGGTAGCAGGGCCTGAGTGAGGGAAGATACCAGTGTCTTAAGAGCCTAACTAGTTCCTACTACTTCAGTTGACTGCCTGTTCTCCTCAAGTGGGTTTAGGAAAGCAGTAGGAAACAAGCAGCACCCTGAAAAGCTAGTTTTAATCAGTCTAGGCTCTTGGGGATGTTACAGAGGTACACAAGAGGCTCCTCCTCCTCCCTCCCTGTGGCTCCTGCTGCTTTCTGTTATTCTCTGTCACCTTGTCTCCTGCCTTCCTATTGTGTCTCTTGGGCCCTCCTTCCTCCAGCACAGCACTCCATTTCTGTACACCTAGA
This sequence comes from Podocnemis expansa, assembly GCA_007922195.1. Taxonomy (NCBI): domain Eukaryota; kingdom Metazoa; phylum Chordata; order Testudines; family Podocnemididae; genus Podocnemis; species Podocnemis expansa. The sequence goes on from ML682104.1 coordinate 71,139, forward strand.
GCAGACAGAATACACATGGACCAGCAGGAATCACAGTTTTCTACTCTCTGGTTCCCAGTGCTCCCCACTCCCCTCAGTCGTGAACTGAGGTGGCCACCTCAGGTGCCACTCACGGTAAGGCCAGCCCTAGTCCTCCCCTTTCAAGTTGCTGTGTGTGAAGAGGGTGAGCGGTAGGTATTGCATTTAAGTACTAGCCACAGGCAGTGACAAATGCCTCGTGGAGCATTGTCCACAGCAACATAAAGTCAACAGGGAATACTGGACACTTTCCTTCTACCAGGCTTTCAAGGATTTGCAGGGCTGGTTAATGTCATAAGGCAAATTTAACTGCCTCTCAACTGAGTTAGTGTTGAGTTCTACAGTGCAGAAATACACAACAGTGGCAGGCAAGCAACACAAAATTTCTGAGCATTTCTTCCAGAGATTGGTCATACTGCCCATCTTCAGTCTATTCATAGGAACAAAATGGAAGACTTTGAAATTAGTGTCCTGGCAGGAGTGGGCAGTCCCTTCTTGCATGAGTTCCGAAACAAACACCTCAGCACCTGTCCTTTATTGCACCTGAATTAGTAACACCTCTGGAAGGATGTTCTGTCAGATGCAGCTGCTGTAGTGGTACATCAGCTACCAATTCACTGTCACAAACCCATAGATGATCTTGACTAACAGCAACTACTGAAGCCCTCTTGCTGACACCCTTTCACTCACTCCCCACCTCACTTCCTCTTCTCCAGGGCAGTGAAAATCAAAGGAGGATCAGAGTAGCTCCTACCACCAACCCTCCCATTCCACAGATCAGACACAGCTAGGAGAAGCTGGTTTGGCCTCAGCCATGTCTGGCCAGGCTGAAGCAAGAAGCACTGGGCTGGGTTAGGCCCCAGTGAAGTCACTTTGTGCAGTAAGCCCATCTAGGGGTACAGGAGCTGCTGCCCCACAAAAGCTGAGAGGGAGTTGGAGGGGAAATCTGCCCTAGAGCAGACGTGGCACATTGCAGCAGTGCTGAGTAACAGATGAGCTCTTCCTGACTCAGCCAAGCCCTGTTCGGTCTCTGCTACCACATTCCCTGGGTACTGCTCCTAAGAGCAGTCTTCTGGTCAGATTCCTTAACCTAAGTTCTTTTATCTCTAATCTTGCTTCTCCTATCTGCTACAACAGCAATATAGCTCCCCTCCTGGCTGCAGCCCTGGAAAGTTTTCAATTAATTCCTCTTGCCTCACTGTCGTGCTTGCAGCAGATAGGCAACGAAAGCTTTTCCTGCCTTTTGTTCTTTAGAGAAGAGGGAGTGAACAGAAGACAACTGCCTCCTTACAATCCCCTGCACCTACTACCCACAGTGTAATGGCTTTCAAGAAGTAATTGAGTAGCTGGGGACAAGACCCCAGGAAGGAATCTGCTATGTGATTATTCAGATCCACATTCTGTAATTTGACAGCCTAAAGTTAAATTATAATCCTGCTCCCAGTGCAGATAATCCCTCAATTTTTGGACTTTCCTGGCAGTTTTTTCAGTCCTTTTGTCAACAGTTTCAAAACTGGCCATGACCTCTGCACATCTCTTTCTCCCTTTCCCAAGGCACCTTGGGGTCTAGGTTTCCCTAAGTGAGTATCCCCCCGACCCCATCCCCAACTGGTGTCAATGAGTTGCAATGCTCAGCACCTTTGAAGAGTCAGGCCCAAAGGTGACCACAGCTGAAGCCTCCCTCCTCCCGAAGCAAACTATGGCTGAACCACCTTGGGTTTTTTTTAAATTCATAGTTTGAATTTTTGGTTAGAGTTATAGAAGGCTTGGCTTAGGGTTAACTTTAGAACATCTCTTCCTAAGATCCCAGCAACTCATGAGCTAGGACGACTATATTTGTAATTTACTGTTTAAAAAAAAGGTGTCAGTTAAAGTGTTACAGACTTATCCAGAAAAAATATGGATATACTCCAGCTGCAGTTTATTGTAACAGAGAACAGGCTGCATAAAGCCCTGAAGGATTACAGAATGGCAGACGGCTTGCCAAGAAGGGTGACAAATCAGAGCCGGGGACACACAAACTTGGAACCACAGCACAGAAAAAAGTCATTCCCTAACACACAGACTCACATATAGGAGCAACACTGTACGATGCTCTGTGAAGGCTTTGGGCTGGTGGCTTCAGTAACACCCATGCAGGAAAACATGTAGATCACCACTCCAATTAAAATTTAATTGACTTCTCTTTATTTGAGACATGCTGGAAGCTGCCTTTACTCCTGGGTATAGAGAAGGTATACAACAGACCAGGCTATTCTCAGCTATTCAGTGGTGGAAAAGAACTACAGAAGTGACAACTGCTACTGAGAGGGATCTTTGCTGATCAGAACTAAAATAGGAAAGATTTCCCTGGATAGTTAAGAAAATGGAGCCACTCTAGGAGTGAGCGAGTAAGAAAAAAATATACATGGGAATCAGAGGTGGCTGCAGCACCTTACAAGTGTCTGTCTGGGGTACACCCATGTTCATGCTTGTCTTCAAGAACTCCATGGTGCCTGATACTCCAGGAAAACTTCATTGGTGTGTTTGTTTTATGAACTGCTGACCACTTATAGATGATCTCCAGTCATAGTGGCTTTTTTTTTTTTAAACACATGGATTGGAGTTTTAACTATGGAACTCCTGTTCAAATCAATGCGAAGCCACAGCCCTAATGCACAGCCCAAAACATTTGAATACAAGTCTGAAAATGCAGCCTCTACCCTTAGAGGTAGGATGGGGAGGACTATAGAAACATAATTAATCGGTTATACAAGATGACATACTGTGGGAAAAGAGAGACAACAGGGAAGAGCTCAGCCTTGAGCTTTGGCTTCAGCTGACAAACAGTGGAAAGCCAGACATGATCAGTTATGAGTGCAGCTGCATACAAGAGACTGTATTCATAATCATACATCAATGTTCACTTGCATACTGACTGGTGAGGAAGAGCCATGTTGGGGATCAATGTTTATTGATCAGATACCAAGAGCTAACTCTCAGTTTATAAAGACAGGGTTTGATTTTTTTTTTTTTTTTTTTTTAAATGAGCAGCCCTTCAGACTCAGACGGAGTGGTATCTTTCCTGCATATGATCATTAGTACTGACAGTTCTGTATAAGTAAACTCTCATGAGACCTTTGTACAATCACTTGCTTTGAAGAGGTTACACATACATAACCAAGTTCCAACTACAGGGCCAATCAGTTAACAAGTCTGTCAATACACAAGGAATTGAAGCCAGCTTTCTCAGCTCAGAAGGGACAGGAAGAATTTAAGATACCTCATGGTTAAAGCTGGTTGTCACTAAAGTAGCAGTTAAGGTGAGAACACAGGGTTCAGCTCAGGTAAAGAAGGGGCCATTTTCCAGAGGAGTCATAGTGGGAAGAAGTACTATTTCTGTTTGAACAGCACCAGGGAGACATGGAAGGGAGAATGAAGCAAACCATGTTTCCAAAAGAAAGTGAGAAAGACACTCCTCCCCCAGAAAGGCACTGATGTACCTTCCAGGCCTTAACAGCACCACCAGTTTTTCTGGATGTAGCTTAAACTCCTGATTAGACAGAAAAGCCAGGAATTGTACAGGCTTTGATATTAGGAGTTCCCTAAAGCTTCTTAGTTTTACTTGTTCTAAAGCAAATTCAGACTCTCTCTGCTCTGCAATTGTTACAAAGAAAAATCAACTGCTCACGTGGGTTGTAAAGGCTGCCTTCCTCATCTTTCTCATTTTGTGCTTTACTGCTGTAAAAGCATAACAGACCACTATCTGTAGTTCTTCAGCAGGTAAGGAGGAAGCAATTTTAAAATACACTGGCGCTGCAAGAACAAAGGTAGGGTTAATTATTTGGCTCTCAAGCCAGTTTTCTAGGTCAAGTGCTAGTTTTCAACTAAGACTTATCTGCTCCTTGAGGTTGGTAGGTGCAGGGTTTCAAAAGTTTCAAGTTATGTACAGGTTTTCATTTTGACTGCCCTGCTTTGAATGACTTAAGTATAGCAAGCAGACATGCTGGACAAGCAGCTCAGACAGCTAAGGCTGGCACCCTACCCTCAGCAATGTAGAAAGACAGGTTTCTCTATTTACATGACTGCAGCAACGCTTCACTCTGATCTCTTTTCAGAGTGGGAGGAAGGGATCTTGCACCTGCTCTAGTTCATTAAAAACAGTAACTGGATGATATTTGGAAGCCTTCTCCTCCCAAGTAAGGAAATGGCAGTGGTCTTGGTCAGAGTTCTATCATTCAATGGGCAGTAGTTCTGCCAAGATGTTTAAAGCCTTAAGGGTACCAGTATATGGGCCAAGGTGCATAACATGAGGACATAAGGTGCATAACATTCAGTATTTCTGAAGAAGAGAGCAGGAACCAGTGACCTCCCTGCCCAACAGGGCAATTAGCTTTGGTTATAAGGTGTTGATTCCCAGAGCTGCAGCTTTATCTCCGAGATACATTCCACGACAGAGTCAAGTTCAGAGTCAAGTGCTGTAATATTCTAATTGCCCCCAGCCCCCCATGTACTTCCCCTTCTCAGCTTCCAAGTTTTAGAGAACCCAAAGGGTGTTGATGAAAACGCCGTCTGCTGCACTGTGTTTATTTGCTGACTTGGTGTATTGCATGAGCCAGGTAATCCACATTACCAGATGTGACCCCTGCCACGGAGATCCTACCATCTTTTGTCATGTATATGGAGAACTCCTTGGTTAGACGCTCCACCTGGGGGTTGGGGGGGAAGGGAGGAAGAGGGGAAAAAAAAAAAACAAAAACACTTTAGCTCTAGAGGGTCCAAACTTCACCCTACTGAACAGCTGCTTTGACAGCTGGCCAGGGGCTAAAGTCACAACCAGATTGCCTGAAATGAGGGTGTAGCCCAAGGGTCAGCAACCTTTTGGAAGGGCTGTTCCCAGTCTCCTCCCTCCCCGTCCCAGTGACTGCAGCAGGCAGGTGCCCATTACACTGGCAGAGTCAGTGGTGTGGGGTAGTTTGCACCTCCCCTTTGGGCAGCAGTGTTGAAGGCAGAACGGGGCACCATGTGCTGCTCAAAATAGGCAACTGCTACTTTTGGCACATGTTCCAGAGGTTACCAACCCCTGCTGTAACCCAGGATGACAGTCCCAGTATGCAATGCTCCATCCTGATCATAGGAGTAGATATGTAGATTTGTGATTGCATTTTGGGAGTTGAAGTCTACATGAAAGAGGACGACTGCCCCAGGCCACAGGGAGGAAGGGAGTTTCTCATTAAAAAAGGACAGTTCATGAGAGATTGCTATGTTTGAAAGGCTTCTGCATGCCAAGGAAAATTACAAAGCTTGTTAAAAATGAACAATGAAGACAAAGAGACAGCAAGGAGTTTGAGGGATGTTAACAATGCCTCCTCCTGATGGAGCTGTCACCTGCTAAGGGCACATCTACACTTAAAACACTGCATCACTATGGCAGTAGCTCTTTAAAACAAAAACCACCACAACACTTGACCGACGGGAGACATCTCTTGCCAACAAAGTAGTGTTTGGAGCAGAATGGGGTTTGGCTAGAGTTACCAGATACCAAAGCATGGAAAGTAGGACAGGGAGGTCCGAAAAGGAAGAAGTTGAGAAAATGAAGTTACCATACTATGTCATGGAAAATGGGTAATGATTAATGAATACAGCATTAAAACTGCACAATCTCATGTGTTTTTAAATTATTTTAAAATAAAGAATTTTTTTTTGTTTTTACTGAAAACTGGATTTTTTCATTAAATAAAAGTTTTTGCATGACCCTTTCATAAATGTTCATGAGACTAAAGTTAAAAAAACTAAATTTTCAAATATAAAACTTGAAAAGTAGCTAAAAAAAGTTAAAACTCACTTCCCATTTTTCATTTTACACAGCAGCCCATTTTTACAGTTAAAAAAGAAATGTCCTAAATTGTTTGTCCAATTCAAACCCTGCCCCTGTAGTCAGGGCTGTCCCTAGTGGGGAGCAGGGTCCAGGGCAAATCAGTTTGTGCAGGGGGCCCCCCCATTTTAAAACTGTGCAATGTTCCCTCTAAGCCAGTTGTTCCCAACCTGTGGTCCGGGGGTCTGTGGAGCCTCTCCCTACCTGGGGCTGGAATCCAGCTACATCCCTGATACTCCCTACCAGGGCTGCCTTTCCCCGTCTGTGGCTGTATCCTGGCAGGGGAATGGGGCCACAGCAGCTCCTCAGTAGGGGCAAGGGCAGGGGACCACAGCTGGTGGTGTGGGCAATGGTGGTGGCAGTGCTGCTCACCAGCTGTCCCACTGGTGCAAGCCAGAGAGTCTGCCCATGCAGGCCAGATTACATAATCAGGCAGGGGGGTCTGCAAAGATTTTTTTTTTTTTTTTTGGTGTTACAAAGGGGTCCCCAACCTGAAAAATGTTGGGAACCGCTGGTCTAAGCTGATGATGCAGCTGAGCAAGTTCCCTGCTGATTCTCCAGGCACCAATGGGCTTCTTCCCTGCTGCCTGCTGGCTCCCCAAGTGCACCCATAACTTGTTCAGCTGCATCATCAGCTTAGAGGGAACAATGGGCAGTGTTATAATTTTTCTTTAATAAAATCATAAATGTCTTAGCCCTCAGGCTAAGAAGTTGCAGAGAGAAGAAGAACAACAACATGACCTGACTTTATCCTAAAGGCTCAAAACCCAGAAGTCAAAGAAAATAGCTCCCCCTCATTTCTTTAAACATCTCTTTAATTTTAAGTGAGTTTTAAGTAACATTTAAGGCAGACTTGTGACTATTTTTGATGTTGGGGTAGGCAATACTGAATGTGTCATGGTGATGTTTCATCAACCTAACAGACAAGTGGACAGGAGCATCTGGAGGTATTTTTCTTTGTGGTTCTGGTTTTCTGTTCAAGATGGGCACACAATTTTACAAGTTTAATAATTTTTCTTAGATCAAGATTTTGTTAAATTGAAAATTCAGAGAGAGAGAGAGAGAGAGAGAGAGAGAGAGAGAGATATGCTATTTTTGGATGATACCAAGAAATAAATTCAGGTCCTCTCTCACCTTAAAGCACTGGATTCCAATTGTCTAATACATGTTATTTCCTTTATGCTGCCTGAGTCTCTCCTTTCCTGTCTTATTTTAATATATATGTTCATACATTCTTCATTGCTTTGCAGGTGATCTAAGTAATGAAACTCAGGTACTGTTTCGAGGATGAGAGGAAAAAACAAGGGACCTTTGGCCTCCTCTCAGATACCCTGATATTTAAACAAAAAAACCACACACACACACAAAGGAGTCTTGGGGCACTTTTAAAGATTTAAAAAATTTGTTACCTAGTAAAAGTGCCCCAAGACTCCTTGTTTATTTTACATCAGGGATTCCTTGTTTGTTTCACTAAACTAGACCCACATGGCCACAGCTGCTTTCCTCTTTGCCAAGTTTTGGAATTGGTGCTCTGACTGCAATCAATGACAATGGGGCATACTTACAGTGCAGAAGAAAGGACAAAAACCTTCTTTAATGTGTTGACTGATGGCCATTAACCCTAAAAACCCAGTATTTCCATCTAAGTGCTAGCCTGGGGTCTTTTCTCAGGTATAACAGATCATTATCTGCACAGAGAAGTTTGCTCAAAAAGACATCCCTGAAGACTGAAAACTCTTGTTATATGTAGAAGGAAAAAAGTTCCTTAATATCTCAAATGCTTTCTAGAGATGCTGATGTAAATTCAAAGAGAAGGTCCTGTTTTGTAAAGGTTGGGGATGTGACATTCTCCTGACTTTGTCCCCATTTGCTTGACTGAGGCTGGCTCCATAAGTTCTCTCTCAACACTTGCCCTCTCTTCTCCTCAGGGAGCAGTTATGGGAAGGTGGCTACTGAAGTCAAGATTTACTGTAAACAAATGCTGCTTGTCTGAATTCCCTTCCCTGACCAGCTGGAGCTGCTTCCTGGGCAGGCTAGCTCCTCAGCTTGAAGAAGGTCCCTGCTCCCTTACTCCTACCGGTTGTGTGGGACCCCCAAAAGCACAAGGCCCCCCAAGGTGCAAGGCCTAGGGTGGTTGCCCCTTTTAGCCCCCCTTAAGGACAGCTCTGTCTGTAGTGGTCTTATTTAATTGGCCCCTGTTGGTAGTTTTATTTATGGTCGACTATTTTCCTTCATTTTATTAGTATCCCTATACCCCCCTCATTTAGCCATTTTATAGGGAGCAAGGGCCAAAAATAAAAGTGCCTTTTACAGGTCTTGACCCCACAACCCCAAGGTTGAAAGATAAAACTCTCCTACCAAATGAGCTATCCAAGCAGCTTTGAAAAAAAGTAGTCTCCAGCATCAGGGGATACCTGAGCTCTTAGTGAAAAAGCCTGGTTTGTGCTGAGCTGTGATTGGGCGGTATGTGCATGTGACCACCTCTGATCTCCAGCTAGTTGGGGAAGATCCCCTGCTCCCAAACTTGGCTGTTATAGGGATTTGTAATATTCTTTTTCTGATCACTAAAAAGCTGGACAAAAGCACCTATTTTTAAAATGCCTGGATGATGGAGGACATGAAGGCAAAAAAGGAGGACATGTCCTTCTTTTGTCAGATGTCTGGCAACCCTAGGTGAGCACTTCTGAGAGCATGGTGAGCACTTCTGAGAGACCCAGGAGTCTGTACTGTGGAACAGATCTAAGCATGAGAGAGATTTAATACTCTGACTCTGTTCAGCATGGTTGAGAGCATTTTCAGATTTCTAACAATACTGACCTGCTGGCCTGTTGCGGGTCAGGCAGATCAATGGAAAACAAAATGTGAACTACTGAAGTTCAGAAGTCTAGCAATTCTAGACCACATTTCAAAAGGGATCTTTCTATGGCATATACACACCAATTCCATGGGCACCTTTACAGTTGTGTGTTCATAGTTATCAGTAAAATGAAATTTTCTTAATCACTGTAGTTGCTTTTTAGCAAGAAGCAATAGACAACACTGCCCTGCTCTGAGAACATGGCAAGAGAGAACATACTGTACTTGAGGGTCTAGGTTTACTGGGTTCTGCCAGAGCATAGGGACTGAACTTAATGACTTTGAGATGCCTTCCAGTCTGACATGTCCAGTATATTGCTCAGACCTCTGCATCTCCAGTGAAATCTATTGGGTTACTGGAGAAGGTGACTCACCATGGTACCTTTATGACTAGTCTAGTCTGAAGGGATAGAATGTAGTTGCAAGAGGAGCTATTCTAGTTAGGTAGGAGGCTAAGACTGATCCTGACTGGACACAAAATTCTCTACATATAAAGAAAAAACAAACAAAACAAAACAAAACAAAACCAGGAGGCTTTTGTAACAGAGCTGGTTCAACTGAGAAACATCTTAACAGTGGCTTCACATTCGGAAATACATGGGTGGTATGTTTTTCCTTGTGCAACCACTAACAATTCAGAATGTGCTGAGCAAACCTGCATCAAGCCAGGAGGACTCAGATACTCCAAGAATCCAACAGGGCTAGAATGTCTCCTAAGGACTGCCCCTTATGACAAGCTGCTTCGACTTCACTGGGATTCTTCCCCAGAGGCTACAGTGTCAAGTCCCTCTTATCAGTTTAATTGAACACTAACCTCAAACCTAAGGAAAAAGCCAATGGTAACATGGGAAATTATGTCATCAGCTATCCTCCTTTCCACCATTAGTATGTGCTCCATAAGCTCAGCTTGATGGATACTGCAATGGATACCCAGGTGTTTACTGTTCCCACCAGGCTCAGGGAACTGTTTTTCAGCAAGACAAGGGCAACATGCACTCACCTGTTGAGGTTTCAGCCCTGTGTAACAGAACATGCCAATCTGGTCAGTGATGTGTTGCCAATTGTGGGAGGAACCTTCTTTTTTGAGGTTGGCCACCAGCTGGGTGCGCATGCCAATGATCCTGTCAGCCATCCCCTTCACCTCTTCCAGCCTGCAGGAGCAACAGACAGGAGACGCATGGACACCAGACTCAGCCAAGAGTGAAGCAGGACAGCAAACACGCAGTCCACTACTTGAGAAAACACTTCTAAGTATCCCTCTTCACAATCCACACTGGTCACCAACCTCACATGAAGTGAGATACTGCTTTAAACTAGCCAGGCACACATTCAATTGATAGTGCTACAGGTAAGAGATCACTTTGGTACCTTCAGCAGAAGAAAAGCAGAACAAGCCAAGAGTTTTAATTCAGTGTGGGAAGCTGAGTCAACATTAGGAGCTCTCTCTCCTGCGATCAGAATAGAGTGGCTATTTATTAACCTAGATCAGGTGTGGCCAAACTGCAGCTCAGGAGCCACATGTCACTCTTGAATGAAAAACTCTGGCTCATGGAAGAATGTCAGCAAATCAATTTAGTAGGTAAAAGTATATGGCTATATGCCTCAGCGCAGCTCTTGAAGGTTTAATAATCAACTTGTGTGGCTCTTGAGTTCTATAAATTTGGCCACCCCCAACCTAGATTAAGCACAGTGGGTTGCAATATGGACTCCAGTTTAGAAGGGTCAGAGTTGTGATCATCATACTTATTTCCCATTGCAGAGGGTTGGATTGTTAAGCATGCTCAGGCCCTGGACTGTATAGATCAAGGGCTCATCATGAATAGAAATATTTCTGATACCATCCAGAATATTTCAATTTCTACAGACCTCAGTGGGGAGGTAGAACCTTTACCAGCAAATTCTAGGTATCCATGTTCAATTTATATGAGAACCCTAATGATTCAAAACCAGCCGTGTCCCCACCATGCAACCCTGTGACAGTAAATCATCTGCTGATTAAGAAATATTAAGGCCACAGAACCTGCAATTTGTAAGGATTTTCAGATAAATGGAAGCATGGATATGGTTGGCTACTTCTGCTGAGGCTGAGAGCACCAGGAAGCAGCAATGCTGGTCTCCAAGGGTGGAGGAGAGCAGAAGGAGATGCACTTTGCTGTACGGCAGTGCTCTTTGGCAATGCCACCTGGAGGCAGGCAGCCAGCTGTGCCCCTCACAATTTGTGCTGGCACTTGTGGAACCCAGGGCACCTAGCATTGGGAAGCACTTGAGCAATGCCCAGGGTTTCCTGCAGCCACACACCCTATCCCTTCTTCTTTGGGACTGGCATCACTGGTTCCTGGTACTGACAGTCCAAGCCTATATGTCCTTTTATCTAAAAACACCGTGGGTGTCCCCTGCAAATTCAAATAAAGGGAATCCATCTGTATTTGTGGGATGACACCCACAGGTGAAACCCAACCAGGAGATGGCTTTGCTGGGCCTGGGTACATCAGCTCCCAACATCAGCACTGTGCTGAAACCATTTCTACTAAAAAAGGAGAAAGCTGAGTATCAGAGTTCCTGGGGAGGACACAGCCTTCCCCCTTTTCTCTGCCAAGCAGGCAGCCAACACAGCCTCTGAACTCTAGTCACTGGTCAATGGAACTAGGGAGGTTACATCAGAGCACAGGACCAGGAAGTTACTGTCCTCAGAGAGTTTGAAACTAACACCATTTCATTGCCCCATGGAAGATGTATTAAGAAATCCTGCAAGGTCTTAGTTAGCCCCCTCAGTGCCCATCACACAGAGCTGCTCAGCACAGACTGGGAACCTTAACTCCATTTACAGATGAGCTCTGTCCTGTGGAAATGGATGCACAGGAGAACTGCACATGGCAGTCTGAATGCCCTGATGCCATACATGATGGGATGGGTTGGCCCAGGAAGAACATAAAGATCTGATCAAGCCACCTGGTCATATATACCTCCTAGGGTCTACATCTGTAGCAGCAGAAAGTCTCCGCAGTCACAGGAAGTGGAAGGAGTATTCTGCATTTAAAGGTATTCCCCTCCTGGAACAGCTTACTATACACTGACACTTTCGATGCAGCTCTAAGGTAGAGGTGCAAGTGGCTTTTCTGCTTCTTTGCTTGCTAACAGTTTGGTGATAGGATCTGTTGCCCAAGCAGGGCAGACTTCTGTGCCTTGAAGATGTTTGAGCTAGGAGTCCCAAGAGGCAGTGTTCAGGCTGTTACATTTCTCTTTTATAACCATCACCTAGAAGGCATGGTAGGGAGACTGTGCCCTCTTTACAAGCTTCCCTCAAGAGAAACCCTCTTGAATTTCCCCCTTTGGAAGATAATGCCTTACTGGGGCTGATAGCATGAAACTGCAGTGGAGATATCATGTTTTCTGTCTACAATGAAGGCGCTTGGGTAGCAGGACTTGTTTAGTGCTATGTCCTTCGTTATGCAGCACTTTTCCTATCAGGAGCCAAGTAGAAGCAAACAAGTTTCTCAAGAAGTTGCCTTACCATTCCTTCCGCAGGTCAGGTGTGGTTAGGATGATGGAAGCAATACGAGCTCCATTGATGGGTGGATTTGAATACATGGGGCGGATCAGGATCTTCAGCTGGGACTCCACCCTCTTGGCCTCATCTACATCCTTACAGATCACTGAGAAGGCACCCACACGCTCCCCTGCAACACAGTCCTGGTCAGATCACTTCCATCTACCAAAATAGGAAAAACATTCACTGCAAGCCTCCAGCATCTGGCTTAGACTTGTCCTGGGACACCACAGCAGTCCCCATTTGCAGAGGGGATATTACAGGTAGAGTAGATGAGCTTCCAGTTACTCAGATTCTCTGCCTAAGGGGAGTGCCTAGGTGGTAAAAGGATGTGGATCAGTTGGGATTGGGGTGCTTGCTGTACATTCACTGGACAGCAGTGATTTTGATTACTAACAGTGCAGGTAACTTGCACATCAGCAACCTAGAAGCTCATCAGAAACACCCTGAGACACCTTCCTCTCTCACTACTTACCGTAAAGGCCCATGTTCTTGGCATAGGACTGGGACAGAACAACATTAATGCCTTGCTCAATAAAATGACGCACAGCCCAGGAGTCCCGGTTTATGTCTCCGCTAGCAAAGCCCTGGTATGCCATATCAAAGAACACCAAGAGATTCCTTTTCTGAAAGAGAGAAAGATTCAATTATTTTCCCTTTTGATGGCTGAATTCCCAGGGTCACCTATGAGCCATTAGTAGATATTTATGCATGGTCACTGTACCACCCTGTAGGCTGTTTCCGCAAACACTAGGGGTCCTGGCTACTAACAGGCAACATGAAGTGGCACACACAATCACATATCATGTAGCACAAACCAGTGAGCTTCACATACACTGCAGTTGTGCAAAACACTAACCTTTGGGTTATATGCTTGGACAACTGTGTGTCTGAAGGGAGATAATCTGCAGTTACCGTGATGAATGTGACAGCTAGTCAGGATGACTGGCCTACTCCTGTCTTTCACTTCCTCTGTCTCATGGCCAAAACCCACAAACATTCAGTTAGAAGATTTACAAAAGAAGTGCTAAGCCTCTCATCCAAGCCTGCCTGCCCATGGTAAAATATCTGCAATATTTGCAAGCACTTCCTACTTCCATCAATCACTAGTACCCATGGCACACCACCACTTATTATTGCAGCTCTTACTGTGTTCAAGAACTCAAATGAGTTTCAGCATAATTACAGTTAACTGAGTATGTGGTATGAATTCTGCTTCTGCAGCAGTCCAATACACTCAGGCTCCTCTGTATGTAAGTCAGGTGTGGCTGCCATCCAAGTTGACAGGGATAAATAGGTTGTTGCTCAGAGATTAGAGATTGCACTGCAAGGCCAAGAACATCCACTTCATAAGCAGTATCAACACAGATCTCTCTCTCACACACACCCTCCCCCCCCACCCCTCACATAATTCACCTTCACCATAGCAGCCAGTTCCTTCCATTGCTCTGGCCGGGGATCCACACCAGTGGGATTGTGAGCGCAAGCGTGGAAGAGAATGACACTCTGCTCAGGAATTTTCTAAATAAAATGTTACAGAGAGCAACATCAGACATCTTTAAAGCAGTGTTTCTTATTCAGTTGCCTATTGCTAAATGCTGCACTAGGGACTGAAGACACAGAACAAGCAATGAGCTAGCAAACACACAATGTAAGGAGAGAGCAGCAGTAAGTTAGTTTGCTTTCAAGAATGTGATGAGTTTTGTAGGGTCTCTGCAGGCTCTGAAGACTACCAGACCCTCCCTACAGGATAATGCAGCTGCTCAGCAGTTAGTTCCTATTCTGATCCAGAATTTCAAAGTAAGGGCCATGAGACTTGCAAGCACTATCCTTCCCTCACCACCAACCCCATCCCAAACAGTCAACTCACAGAAATATCATCCAAGGCTCCAGTGAAGTCAAAGCCACAAGTCTTAGAATCATAGTAGCGATATGCATTAAGCTGCATGCCTGCATCCCTGAAAATAGGGGTGTGGTTGCCCCAGGATGGCTTGGGTAGGTACACCTCACGGCTGTACTTGAAGAATCGTTGCTACGACAGAGAAAGAACAAGTTCAAATGGTCTACTCCATTGCTACCAATGGCAAAGCCAGTCACCCAGCAGTAAGGAGTTTAATCAGTGCATGACCTTCAGCCACACACATCCCCTCTTCCTGGCATCATTTCCCAGGAACTCACCAAGAAACTGGCTCCAACTCTTAGAGACCCAGTCCCAGAAATCGTCTGGACAGTGACATACTGTAAAGAAAAGGGATTCAAATGCATAAAAGAGGCCAAACCACCACACAAATACAAACTGTGTTAAACAAATACTAACATCTTTTCCAGTGTATATGAGTCAGACAGGAGAAATACTTACCTTACAGACTTATTCTTAATTCATCAGTACCTAAACATCACAAAAAAAGCAGGCTATGTCCCCACACCTGAGAAGTTAAAACAAATGTCTCATGGATTTTTTTTTTTTTTTTTTTTTTTTTTTTTTAAAATCACACAATTTCAAATGGTAACTTACAGTAAAAATTGAGGGTGAAAAAAGTTAGCTCAACAGAAAGACATGACAGCAGTAGTTCAAATACTGTCTAATCATAGGACTGGAAGCAGGTGCTGTTATGGAGAGGGCTTTGAGTTCTTTGCCATGGGATGTTCCCCCAGGAAGAGGTGGGGCCCACCTAATGAAGAGAGGGAAGACCACCTTTGCAGGCAAGCTGGCTAACCCAGTGAGGAGAGCTTTAAACTACATTTCCCAGTGGATAGGGACCTAGCCCCAAAAGGTAAGTGACAAAGCAGGACATCAGGAAAGGCAGGGAAAGAAAAGGTGGACTGTATAAAAAAGACAGACATCAATATGTTTGCTCAGTATGAAACTGGAGAAAAAACCCTGTTTAGAGAGCCTCTAGGTTAATTTTAGAGATAAGAGGAACAAGGGTGATGTCATGGTGGGTGTTTGTTACAGACCACCAGACCTGGAGGATGAGTTAGAAATCTAACCTGGTTTTCATGGGGGATTTCAATCACCTTGACATCTACTGCAAAAGCAGTATGTCTTGAGCACAATCCTGGAAGTTTTTGGAGAGTTTTGTGCACAACTTACTGGTGTAAGTGCTGGAGAAACATACTAAGGGTTAAGTTCCTCTTAACAGGCTGCTCACAAACAGGAAACAGGTAAAGTGTTACAGGATGCACATCCATGCGTCCCTAGGGTATGATCTGCTTAACTTTTCTGTTCACTTTTACAATGTAGTTATACGGTTAGGTGCCAATTATGCCATGCAAGGTTCCTAAATGAATTCACATAACATGTTCTGCATTATCATTACAGTGTCATGTTCCCTGAAACTTCATACATGTATTTATGTGAAGCATGTTCCCAGGTATTTTACATGGCTCAGGGGAAGGCAGATCTTCAAGGCTGCCTCTCAACATGGAGGCTGTACAAGTGCATGACAAAGACAATGCAAATAGGCTCAAGCTGAAAGAAGGTTGCTTTGGCCCAAGATGGGGGGGAGGGAGGTGTCTGGAACAAATACAGACACTGAACTGTTAAAGGCTTTGGCCAGAGAAACACCATCTTGAAAACATCTCAAAATTTCAAGCAAGATCTGGGCCCTGCTTATGGACAGGCAAAGACTGGCTGTAAATATCTCTTTCAGCCAAACATTGTGAGTAAACCTGGACAGTAATGGTAGGTTAGGATGACAGGTTCCAAAGGGGTAGCCCTGTTAGCATCTGACAAAGTGGGATTTATCATCACTAAAGCTCATGTGATAAATAAACGTCAGTCTTTAAAATTGCCACAAGACTTGTTTGTTAGGTTAGGATGCATCATATTTATTTGCTAGTGGTGCCGCCTGACTGCTTCAATAAATCGTTATGCACTGGATTTGCTACACACTCACATAAAATCATGTTCTAATCCATAAACTAGTGTTTGTTTTATCTACAGCTGTTTGAATGCTTGAGAGCGTGAATGAGTTACGGTGGGCAGTTTCATTTCTTTGAGAAATGGGCAAAGAAGTTTGAGTCTATAGGAAGGGCCCTGATACTTGTAGGATGGAAGTTCCCAGTGTAGTATCTGGGGGCTCATGGTGTTCAGTGGGGGACTGTCCCGAGTCGCTAGTGAGTGCACTTTGACTTCCTGGGATCAACTACATGCAAGAGGCTGGTTTGAACTAACCCAGGAATGGGTGGTCACCTGGCATGTAAAGGTGAATCAAGATTCAGGAGCAGAGACCAGGGGGTCACAGTGACACCCCACAGCAGATTTTGGGAGAGGAACATCACTTAGGGGGACTAGAAGTGGGAGTTAACCTTGGTAACAGTGACCATGAGACAGTACAGTTCAGGATCCTGACAAAAGAAAGGAGAACCACAGGAAACATTCCCTGGACTTCAGAAAAGCAGACTGACTCCCTCAGAGAGCTGATGGTCAGGGTCCCCTGGAAGGCAAATAGGAGAGCCATAGGAATCCAAGAGACCTGGCCATATTTCAAAAGAAACCTTACTGAGGGTGCAAAAACAAAAACATCCTGATGATCAGAAAGCATAGCAAATACTGTAGGTGACCAGAGAAATCTTCAGAGAACTAAAACACAGAAAGGAATCTAACAAGAAGCAGAAGCTTGGACAGATGACTAGGGAAAAGCAAAAAAATACTGCTTGAACATGCAGGAGTGAAATCAGGAAGGCCAGAACACTACTGGAGTTCAGGTAGCAAGGGGCATGAATGGGAACAAGGCAGCTGTCTACACGGATGGTAGCAACAAGAAAGTTAGGAAAAGTGCAGACCCCTTACACAATGGGGAAGGCACCCTAGTGACAGATGATATGGCAAAAGCTGAAGTACTCCAGACTTATTTTTGCCCTCATTTTCATAAACAAGCTCAGTTCCCAGACTACTGCACTGGGCAGCCCACTATGGGGAAGAGGTAAGCAGACCTCAGTGCTGAAAGAACAGGACTATTTAGAGAGGCTGTATATGCACAAGTCCTTGGGATAGATGTAATGCATCCAAGGATGCTGAGGCACTTGGCTGATGTGACTGCAGGGCAAATGGGAGACACCCTGAAAAATTGGAAAAAGGCAAACATGGTACTTTTTCAGAGAAGAGGGATGAAGGAGGAACTGGGGAATTAAGACTGGTCATTCCTGCATCAGTCCATGGAAAAATCATGGAGCAGATCCTCAAGGAATCCATTTTCAAACACTTGGAAGAGAGTAAGGAACAGTCAGCATGGATTCAGCAAGGGCAAGTCATCTCTCACCAACCTGACTGCCTTCTAGGAAGAGATGACATTCTGTGGATTAGAGGGAAGACAGTGAACGTGATATACCTTGACTTTAGCAAAGCTTTTGATATGATCTCCAGAGTGTTCTTATCAGCAAATTAAAGACGTACTTACCGGATGAATGAATTACAAGATGGACAAAAAGCCAGCTAGATCATCAGGCTCAAATCAGTAGTGATCAGCCGCCTGATGTTACCAGGCTTCCAACTGTACAAATGACATGCCCACAAGATTGGTGCCAGGACTGGTTTGACTTAATGACCTTGTTAATGATCTGGAGGACAGGGTGAACTGCACACACAAAGTTTGCAGTTGATAAGCTGGGTGAACTGGTAGGTACACCATAGACAATATGGAGGATTGGGCCTGAAGAAATCTGATGAGGTTCCACAAGGACCAGTGCAGGGTCCTGCACTCAGGATTGAAGAATCCCACCCACTGTGAGACATGCTGCATCCCCATGCACCCCAGTAATATGATGTGCATCTTTTCTGCTCCTCCTTACAATATAACCAATTGTCTAATGAAAAGTATGTTATACAAGATGTTTTTTGGAATGCTCACAGCATGCTCTATACGTTATTGTCATGGTAGCATGTTTCTTGCAACATCCTACAGGTGTACAGATACAACATACCCCCAAATGTACTTCACATGATTCAAAAGGAGGCAGTCAGTCACAGCTACATCTTACAGGTTTGCATGCCAAAACTATGGAGAATAAGTGCTTTGGCAGGAGAGAAAAAGAAGAGGTGAGCTAATGGGGGGGGGGGGAGGGTTGAGAAAAAGAGGGGGGAAGAAAAAAGAGACACTCTGAGCCAATTGGGGCTTTTTGCCATTAGACTCCAACTTGTAAGCAACCACAAGGATTGATACCCTATCCACATGGAGAGAAGAACTTGGATGCAAAACCATCAGTAGTCAAAGGTAAGCTAGCAATAGACTAACAGTGACCTTTGTTTAGAATGTGCGTTCTCCCCTTGACTGACAATCTAGTTTTCAATTGTTTTTCCTTATACTCACTTGAAATTGTTTTAAATCAATTTGTTTTATCCTAAAGCAGTCAGGCATTAGAAGAATTCATGCATGCTTGTGATTTAGAGCAAAAGCTAATGTACTATCTATTTCTTAAATTGACAAAACCAGTGTAAACGAGCCTGCAAAGCCCAGTGGTGGTAAACGATCTCACAAGATTCAGAAGTTCCTGGAATTGCATCTGGGGACTGAAGGTGTTTGCTGGGAGACCAACCCATGAGTAGCTAGTGAGAGCACTTCCACTGCCTGAGAGTCTGATTACAGACTGGTGGCTAGGTGTGAGCTGACCCAGGAGCAGGAGCTCACACAGCAAGGTGGGATAAGTTGGGGCCCTGCAGCAGATAACTGGTGTACAGTAGCACACCAGTTCATGGAAATGTCACACACTGCTACAGATTGGGGACTGACTGGCAAGCAAGCAGTCCTGCAGAAAAGAATCTTAATAGGAGTCAACAGTGTGCCCTTCTTGCCAAGATGACTAAGATGATATTGGGCTGCATTAGAACTGTCAGCAGATCAAGGGAAGTTATCTTCTGTGCAGCATTGGTGAGGCCTCATTTGGAGCACTGTGTCCAGAAAGAATGTGGACAAATTGGAAAGAGACCAGTGGAGGGCAACAAAAATGATTAGAGGGCTGGAGGACATGATTTATGAGGAGAGGCTAAGGACTGAAGAAGAAAACAACAAGGGGGATTTGATAGCAGCCTTTAACTACCTCAGGGGGGCTCCAGAGAGGAACAACTAGACTGTTTTCAGTGGTAGCAAATATCAGAACAAGGAGCAATGGTCTCAAGTTGCAGTGCAGGAGGTCCAGGATCGATATTAGGAAAAATTTTCACTAGCAGGGGTGGTGAAGTACTGGAATCTTATCTAGAAAGGAATCTTCAGGTTAAACTGTTTTTGCTTGACACAGCCCTAGCTGGGATGATTTAGTTGGGTTTGATCCAGCTTGGAGCAGGAGGTTAGACTCAATACCTCCTGAAGTCTCTTCCCTCATCTTCTATGGCAACAGCTGAATTCTGCCTCTAGCTCTCTCATGTCCTTATTTGCAGTCACCTCCCCTCTTAAGTGAGCTTTTCAAAAGTGCTCAGAACTGCATTCAGTGGAATCCAACACCATGCTAGACCAGAACACTGGGTTCTATTCCCAGCTGGATTCCCATAGGCAGGTAGTCCCACACAGTTTTAATCTCCGTTTCCCCCTCTAAAATGAGGACAATGATATTGACATATATTGTAAAGTTCTTTGTGATGTAATGAGGCAGAGAATTGTAAGAGCCTTTGCTCTTTAAACACTCTAAAAGACTCATCTGTATATGGTAATGGAACTATTTTGTTGACAAGTACAAAGTCTGCAGAATTCCTTCTTAGAACAGCCCCACTTGTACAGTATGTTAATCCATCCTTACACCTAAGCTCCTTACCCGACCACTCTTGATAACCTCATTGGTATCACCCAATGCCAGCTCAGCTGATGCCTTATTGAACTCCGCCAGCCCAGCAATGGGCAAATACTCCTTGTCCATCTTCTTAGCAGCTACCTGGGCCTCCGCCTAAGAAAGGAACACACATTCAGTTTCTGCTAATGTTCTACAGGGTTCCCAAGGTCCTCCCAAGGGTAATATACATTAACAGGTTTCTTGTTATGATGGTAAAGGTACCATCCAAGTACAAACCGATATAGACTACCCATCAACAAATTTAAGATTGAAATTAGACAAAGACTTCTAACCAAAGGAGTGAAGTTCTGGAACACCCTTTCAAGAGGAGCAGTAGGGAGAAATAACTTAACTGGCTTCGATGCTGAGCTTGATAAATTTATGGAGACAGCCTACAATGGCAAGTGGCCAATTGGCAAATTCTAGCAACTAATCTCCTATGGATAGGAAACTAGATGTTAACAACTCTGAGTTACTACAGACATTTCTTTCCCAGCTGTTCTGACTGATGGGTCTTGCCCACAAGTTCAGGGTCTAACTGATCAACATGTCTGGGACCAGGAAAGAGCTTTCCCTCAGGTCAGATTGACAGAGATTGAAGTTTACCACCTTCCTCTACTGCATGAGACGTGGGTCACTTGCAGGTTTAAACTAGTGTAAGCAGTAGACTGAAGTTGTAGAGAATCTAAAGTCTTTAAATCATGAGTTGAGGATAACAGTGACAACTGCATTTGGTGGTCTATTATGGGAATGGATGGATGAGGTTCTGTAGCCTGCAATGTGCAGAAAAATCACATGAGATGGTCATGATAATCCCTTCTGACCTTAAAGTCTCAGCTGAGCTGAGCTGGAGTTCAATCTCCCAGAGATCAGACCTCCATTCAAAGTCAAAGCCATCTATGGCAACTTGTTAGCAGAAATATTGATCACTATTGCCTCAGAAGCAAAGTTTACAGACAGTGTGGCACAAAACACTGAGTCTCTGAACTCAGTTTCTTGCGAGCAACTGCGGCCTGCCCAGTGAATATAACCAAGTCAGCCTGAAACTAGAGAAAACAGCCCCTTCCAGCTTTTTCAGATGTAAAAGCTGAAGCAGAGACCAACCCCTGGGTAATGTGAAAGCATTCTGCACAAAGCAAGAGCTACCATTTATAGGAGACGTTTCTACACCTGGAAATAAACCCCCAGCCAGCTCAGTGCTGAGGTATAAGGGATTTGTACTGGCTCAAAGGTACACCTTAGCTACACCAGCAACATCACCAAATACTTGAACTGCTTGGAGCTACAGTATACACAAAGCTCTGACAAAGTAGTTAGTTAAATTGTCTAAAAATAGGCTGAACTAAAGTTATAAAAATAATTGTGGCTGCCACAGTCTTGTCCAACTGGGTTTACAAGAGGCTCAGCTAAAGTGGCTTAAGTGTGAGAGTGGCTCCTCAGCACAGGCAAGGCCTCAAGGAGTACAGTTACAAATCTGAAAGTTCACACAGGTAAGAGAGCAACAACAAGAATAGTGGCAAACACCCATTCTCTTCAGCCAACAAAGACAACTCTATCCTGTTCAAGTGGGGAGGAGCATTTAGGAACACACTGGTAAACCCACAGAGAGGTAGCTATTGTCGAGGCTGATGTCTGGAGGAAAATTTCTCTCTCAGAGAGGCTGACTGCAGTAAGTCTGACACCATATCTGCTAAAGGGCACAGGCTGTGTCCAATTTCTCCATCCAGAATTTAAGATCGGATTAGAGAGAAGCTGGTAAGACTCATACTTTATTGGATTACTATTAGCTCTTTCTCATTGACATTGGCAGGATTTAGTCTTGCATCAGTCTTATTTACTAAAACATCATAGAAGTTTAACAAATCCAGGAAACAATCCCCAAGGAAGGACAACCCTGACCCCATGGAAGTCAGGGCTGGATTTGTTCTATACAGTACTTCAGTGTGAGATGGATTTGGTTTTAGAGAAGTTCTTTAGTTCTTCCTTCAGACGACAGGTAACTTGATCCACTCAAGTCATCTTCCTGACCACCCTGGTGCTGGCACTAACTCTATGCATCACCTATGTACTTAGAAGCAAAGTCTTTCCTATCAAGTAACAGACTCTTCACACCCAAACAGGTAGCTACAGTACTTTATATCCCATGATGTTGGGATATTAGCCCCCCCTGCAAGCAGCTGGTGCCAGGCTTACTTTGCGGATACTGTTCAGGACGTATGGCTTCCCGGTATCATCACGGTAGGCCCCAACACCCAGGTTCATCTTCTTAGCATTGGTGTCTCGTTTAAAGGCTTCTGTCACACCCAAAATAGGATCAGGTGGTCCCATCTCTACATGCGACCACCAGGAGCTGCAACAAGGAACACAAATGGGAAGATTAGGTTTTTAAACAGAAGAAAGTGGTCCATGGCCTAAAGTGGTGCTGTTATCTACTGGCAGAACTGTAACAGGATCTCTTTGGAGTTGCTATCCAAGCATCTATAGAACAAGCAAGCTGTAACCTTCCTCCTTTGCCACAGACTAACCCCCTTCCCAGTGTGGCCTGGGAAGCTAAGGAAAACTAAACATGCTAGTTTCTCAGTTAAGCCAACATCAGAAGTGGGAGAGCACCTAAATCTGTTGTGTGCACCTTTCCTCACCAGTTGCAGAGCATGAAGAAAGGCATTACCAATGGCACTGCTAGACACAAAGATTAAGTGGGGTCCAGGACCCCCTGGCCGCTGGAGCCCCGATCTGTTCCCTACCCACCCCGCCGCTGGTTCCCCAACCCCACCCCCCTCCCAAGTCCTTCCCCAACCCCCAGTCCTGCCACTGGCCCTTGCTGCCCCAGGCTGAGCCCCTCCCCTGCACCCTTTTGCTGCTGGGGTGGCGTGCTTGCCCCCCACAACCTCTCCCCCAGTCCCTTACCTGGCCACCAGAGGGAGAGCACAGACCCAGCTGAGGCTCAGGCTCCTGGCCTGACCCGGCTCTGAGCATGCTGCGGCAGTTCCCTACTGGCTGGAAGACTCTGTCTTCCAGCCAGGCAGAGGCCACAGCTTCTGGCTGTGTGGGCAGTGTTCCCTGTGCAGGGGAGCGATGGTACACTGTCACACAGTTTAGTGGCATGCTGCTCAGGAGCTGGCCATGAGTTTCAGGGTGGGCTGATGCCCCGGAGCCCCCCAGTAGCAACACTTTTGGGTATTACAGTAGCTTCTCAGAGCTGGGAGCTGAGCAATCACTGACACTTCCCATGGAACCAGAAATGGACAGTCTTGACAACAGCAGAGACAAAAAAGCAACACAGTATTATGTTAACTGTCAACTACTAAAAGTAAAGGAAGAGCAGTGTTTTTCTTCCACACAGGAGCATTTCAGAGATGCATTAAGTCCAATGTTCCCTGTAAGCTGTGCTGGCATGCTGCAGCGCAGCCCGCCGCAGCCACTGGCACAGAGAAGGCTGCTGGCAGCACACTGCTGGCAGCCAGAGTCCTTCAACAGAGCTCCTGTGGAGCAGGGAGTTTTGAAAACTCCCGCCCAGAGAAGCTCTAACAGAGCATGCCCAGAAAATCTGAGCATGTTCTGTAGAGCTTCTCTGGCCCAGGAGTTATGGCTGGGCCCTGCCGCTCCAGTCCAGCCCCAAGGTAAGTTTTTGGGGGCTGGGGGGCTGCTGGGAGCAGGGAGGCGAGCAGGAGCAGGAGGGGTGATGCCAGGAGCGGGGGGGGGGGGGAGCGCAGCTGAGCAACAGGAGTTGCTCAGCTGCCCTCTCCCCTTAGAGGGAACATTGATGTCAATGCTCAGTTGTAAACTTCTGAAAAAAGCACCATAATGTTTTGTGAAGCGTTAAACAAACAAACAGTCTCCATTGCCGGGGTGGTTGTAACTCTGCAGTTCTACTGCACAGTGCCAATGCCAGCCCCACGCTTAGCCCTAGTCTGCACTTGGTGCACTTTTCAGTGGCAGCCAGTAGAAGATGCTAAGCACGCCCTTCATACTAAGCTAAGCCAGTCGGAAATGCCTTCCAGTCGGCTTACCAATACTCCAGTCCTCGGGCCGGAGTTACTATGGTCATTTCCAGGTCAACTGAGCGCATCTACACAGACTACTCAATCGAATCTGGAAGATCACACCAACAGCCACGATTTTGCAGCCATCAGTATAGACTTAGCCTTAAAAGGAATTCAAGGTGAGATTTTCAAAGAGGACTGAAAGGAGTCAAACTCAGCAGAAGTCAGGTGCCTAACTCCCTCAGGTCCCTTTGAGAGTCCCATCTAGATCACTGTTGTCATTCAAAATGACAATTGCTATCCCGTACCAAAGCAAGCTGCACTGACCTTCTGCTCTGGTATTCGCCTGCACTGTACAGTGCAAGCTCCACTACATTGATGTCAAGCTCATCTGGAGGAAAAGCCAGCCTCTCTGCTGTACCTGAAAGAGCTCTGCACAAATGTCACATTACACTGCAAGTCAGCTAGCAGGTGCAGGGTTACTGTGAGACCTGGATTCATCAAGAAGTGACAATTTCAGCCTAAAAACTTCTATGGTGACAGAGGCAGATAAGAGCACTGCTAATAGTAAAAGTCATCCTGGAAATAAAACAGTTTATGTGCTTCATTACATGCTCAAATCACTGTACAGTTAGACTTTCTCCTGTTAACAAGCAAACAGCTACAGCTCAATCATGCTTTCTGGCTACACATGAATAATTTGCAACTAAGAGCTGATGATTCTGGTGCTGGGTCCCCAGAGATGCACTGGAGTCGATGGGAGCTCAGTGTTCAACACTAAAAGTAAAATGAGGCAGCTAAAAAAGGCTGTAACTGACAAGCCACAGTTACATTTAAAAAAAAAAAAAGTCCCATCTAAATCACTGGTGCCTTTTTAGAATTGTTCACTGACTGTACTATTTTCTGATGGTAGCCATTCTCAGTAAAGACCCCACCTTCACCCCAGAGACACCCATCGATAACCCAGAATCAAGCCTAACAAAAAGAACTCATCAACAAGGAAGTGGAGTTAGAGGATGACCCGCAGCTGTGCAACAGTTCATTTGATGGGGTTGCGAGTCAAGAGCTGTTCTCAACCCCAGAAGTTTGCAGACAGACCCAGGTCTACTGTTCCAGCATGCAAGTCAGGAAAGGGAAGCTCTGGTAAATGTTTTTTCAAAGCTGATGCTGCTTGTGTACAGGAGGCACAGGGAGTCTTTGCTTTGCTAAACAACATAGGTCATTGAAGGACAGAAATGCACCACAGTAGTGTGTTTACATATCCTTTTCCATTTCCTTGTGCACTTCAAATCCGTCTGAGAAATAGCTTAAGACAAGATGCTATTTCATGGGTATCCTCTGGTGAGATCTCTATGAAGCTTTCTTGTAGGTACTTTCCATTTCTCTGCCACATTCCATATCTCCTTCTTGGGAGAATGGCTTTGGTTCCCTCCCCTTTGTAACCCATTTTCCCGCATCAATCAGTGATCCATACGGGAACCAATGCAGTGCACAATCAAGCAGTATAGTGACCCAATTTGAAGCTGTTTGCATGCAGGAGATGCACCCTACCATCTGTGTACCCTCAAGAATTAGTTATCAGCTTCTGACAATGGAGAATGGGGGGCACACTGAAAATTTTGTCCTTATCTACCTGCATTTACGTCCAAGCGACCATACAGACAGAACCCACACCCCAGCATGATGCTTCCTCTGCCACCAAAAGACTCATTGTGCCCAGGCTGATCATGGAGCTCTGCTCTTCCCTTCCTGGGGCAGTAAGAGCGAGCTGCGTTCAACAGTACTGCACCTATAGTGTTATGGCACCTACAACGGTGCTTCTGTTCATTGTTTTTCATGCTTCCACAGATGTGACCCTCACAGCTAAAACCCCTATATCAGTGAAACACCTCTGGGTGACAAGGAAGCAATCAAGGAAACAAGGAGGAGAAAAATGTTGCAGGAACTCTTCTAGTCCTGCAAGATGACCAAGAAAGAAAAAAGCACATAGAACGTGTGACTGAAAGTCCAAACATGGAGAGACAGGAAAGGAAGGACAATCATGAACAGGTAATGGCAGGTCATGAGCACTTAGCAAGGCCATGAAAGGGCAGACAGAGCTGCTAAAGACAACAGCAACATTGAAGACATGCTTCATGTGTGCTACCCCAACCCCATCCCCCCCACCCCCACTGCAGCCACTGCTTTCCATGCACTCCCCAAACATATTCCTAAAACTTTAGGCACTCCTTGTTACCCTTTCATACAGCTGCAAGAGCAAGAGCTAGACTTATACCAAGCTGTCACAGCTCACACTGCTACTCACTGATTTACTGCCTCCCTGGGGGCTTTTGTTTATTGTGGCTGTGAAGTGTTTTGCATGTAACAAATACAAGCTTTGAGAAGAATAAAGCACTTTTTATTTTTGCATTACACATGGCTAAAACTGCATAGCAGTTACAGAATGGCACAGCACTTAAAAACATCTCCTTGGTTTTCATTCTCAAAATGGGCCTTAAATGCCTCCCTGATCCCAATGGCCCCTTGCTGTACCACTCTAATACCCCTAGCACATGGATGAGCAAAATACAGCCACAGGCTGGATTCAGCCCACCAGAGGTCACCATCCAGCCAGCTGCACCTGACCCACTACCCTCACAACCTCTGGCCAGTGCTGCGTCACTCCCTTCACCAGCACTGTGCCACAGTGCTCTGGACCTGTGCCACCCCTTCTGCCCCCAAACTGGTACTGCACCACCCCATCCTGTGCTGCACCACTCCGGTGCTGGGGCCGCATCCTCCATTTTTTTCTCCTCCCCCAGTGCTGCCCCTGCTGGCTGTGTGTGCCCCCCAGCTACTCTCCACACACACTAGCATATCATGAAGGCACCTTCAGAGAGCCTTTAATCTGCCAAATGCACCTTCAACAATCATTTGGCACCTCCTCAACACTTCTTCCTACTATCCAGGTCACCTGTATAGGGCTTTATGAGTCATGGCATTAGTGAGTACACTGGATCTCCCAGGATCACTACAGACATTGACTCCACCACTAGAATCTTTCAGTCTGGAAAGAAATTTCCATTTGTAGTTCCCTGTACAGGCCAGTGTTCCTGAAGCTGTGTGCATCATGCACCTTTTCTGACCAGCCCACATTGATATCAGTGAAATACCCTCAGTGATCCACAAGACTTGCAGAACCATAGAGAAATATCCCTTTCTATTGATGTACTCCTTCAAAATATGGTCCAGTGCCCAAGGGCCTAAGACCCAATACTGAGTTCCACTCTAAGCCTGAAAACTGCTAACTAAGAGTTTGCAGGATCAAGAACTAAGTAGCTAAGCCTCAACACTCCTGTGAGTTAAACACATTCATTCAAAGCCTTTTGTCAGTCTCTAGATTAGCTGTCAGGTTGATCTGTTTCATGACCATTTTCAGCAGATGAATGAGTTTTGGGGCAAAAGCTGAAGGAAGTTTCTTCTGCTGTTTATAATTTATTGGTTTTGGAAGAACATGGACAGGATTCAGCTGCTTTATACTATTTTTTTCTCCCCACACAGAATGGGCAAAAAACTGACATCAGAAATCACAGCACTCAATAGCCACTAGGTGAGCACTTCAGTCTACCTAATCACTCCATTGATGATTTGCTAATAACTGTGCTCAAACTGAACACCACATCAAGGCTTCAAAGAGAACCTGTAGAATTGGAATTCATTTGCAAATCTGACTCTTCAGAACGAAATAAAGACATACTTCCCTACATTTATTTTCCTCCCATTCTGTAAGTTCCCCCATCTTCAAAGCATCTGACAAAGTGGGATTTTCTCCCATGAAAGTTCATGCAATAAATAATTTGTTAATCTTCAAAAGCGCCCCAGGACTCCTTGTTTTTCATAAAGGAGAAGTCCTGGAACACTTTTAAAAAGTCTAATGTTTTTAGTGAGACAGCCAATTCATGCCCCTGTTCAAACCTGAACTGATGCTATCGGATTTGCATGTGGAGTTAGAATTCATATGCAACTATGATATCATCAGCTCAGGTTTAAACACTGACATGAATTGGCCATCTCACTAAAAACATTAGACTTTAAAAGTACCACAGACTCCTTTGTTTCTCATTTCAGTGATTCTCACCTCCCTCAACCTCACCACTTTCTGATACGTTGCTCCACGCTGTTTGAATCAATACAACCTGTTTGATTCGCTGAGGTAATTTGACCTACTGCAGAGAATGCCACCACAGGATTTATCTTTTCCTCCCATACTGTAAGGTTTTTTTTCCAATGCAAATTCCTTCCACTTTTTGGCATCTGACGAACTGGGACTTTTACCCACAAAAGCTCATGTGAAAAATAAAATTTGTTAGTCTTTAAAAGTGCCACAGGACTCCTTGTTTGTTTCACTCAACTAGCCTAACATGGCTACCCCCTTTGGAACTTAAGAAGTTGTGAATACTACTAGGAATACAAACTGCAAAGTGAAGAAAGAGCTAGCATCAGGTACCTAACTGTCTCAAACACACACATTTTTCTGCAAGCCACAGCAGCTTCAAGAGTCTGCTGACAGTCAAAGCTTGGGTTCAGAAAGTATGTTTTCACTTTGGTAATTAAATATACAGAAATCCATGGAAGCTTCTCTTTAAGAGGGTCATTCCACCTCTCTAAAGTGAGTCCTGTGAATACACAGCTACACTGAACCACACAAACATCTAAACTACACTCAATTTCATAATCCCTGTCAATAAGAACCCCAAACAGGGTAGGCAGAACAAAGGTCATTCTCCTTCAGATACTACCTGTAATTAGAACATAACCTGTTCCAATCTAAGCTGCCAAAGGCTCACAGTGCCTATAGCAAGCCTTTCAGCCACTGATCTTGAAGAATTCATTCCCTACACAGCCAAGACTTTGCCTTGCCAGGATATCTCAGTAAGTACAATTTGTCATATGACTGGACAGTAGCTGATCAATGAACTGAATGGGTGTTGCAGTCATTCTGCATGTCAAGTCAATTTTATTTTTCAGGGCTGTTTGTTCTGTACCTCTCTATCAACTCTTTGGAGAGACACTACATTTCACAAACAGTAATGAAGTCACTTCTCTCTGAATTTCTTATAACATCCTAAATCACTAACTGAGATCAGACACATAAATAATCCCTGTTATGCACAGTGTGTTGACTCAGTGCAGCTGATTTCATGATCTCCCCTCCCATTAGTGTGGACCTTAATATTTACCCACTGTCACAGGAGGCACCTCTCCACGCCTCTTGGGTATGATCTGTGTAACTTTTCTGTTCACTTTTGCAATGTAATTGTATTGTTTGATGCCAAATATGTCACACAAGATTTTTCCTTTTGAATGCTCATGACATGCTGTATTTTAATATCATAATGCTCTCTGCAGCATCATACATGTGCTCCTATGTGAAACATGCCCTCATGTTCACAAAGTCCAAAGAGGGTAACTGTGTTAGCCTAATTCAGTAAAACAAGCAAGCCCTGTGCACTTTTAAAGACCAGCAAATTTAATTTTCACATGAGTTTTTGTGGGTGAAGTGCCACTTCTTCAGATGCTAGGAAGTGATTAAAAAAACCTTATAGGAGGGAAGATAATCCTGTGATTACATATCCCCATGTATTTCACATAACTCCTGATGGGTTGATCATGCATTGATTTGTTATATACTTGCTCAAAATCATGTTTTAATCAATAAATCACTATTTGTTTAGTCTGTGTGGATTTAGAGAGAATGTGACTGTATGGGCCTAACTTGGAGCAAAAGGTGTTTGCATAGAACTGGTGCACAAGTCTGCAGTGACCTAAGAATGGTCCCAATCCCTACCAGGCAGTTTCCCATGTGGCATCTGGGGGTGGCAGAGGTGCTACTGAGCACACTTGCACTGTCAGATCTGATTACACACAGGAGGCTGCTGTTAACTGACAGGGGGCATCCACCTGACAAAGCAAAATTAGTCTGGGTATAAGGAAAAGGTGACCAGGGAGGCACAGCAGCACACCAGACCAGCTCCATGAGGGGAACTGCACAGTATGTTTTACATAGGTACACAAGTATGCTGTGACAGGAAACGTGGTAACCTAAGAATACAGACTATGTCACAAGCATTCAAGAGGAGAAACTTTGCCTACCATATTTGGCATCGAATCGGACAACTACATTGCACAGGTGAAGAAGAACTTGCACTGATCATACCCTAGGCAGTCATGTGATACACCCCCATACATGAGGCAGACTCAGGAGCAGGTCACAAGATGCTTTAAGTGCCACCCCTGCTGTGTGCACCAGCACTGCCACCATGACCCCATCCACAAGTTGGCAGGGGGCAGCAAATGGCCAGAGCCGCACTCTCAGTGCAGAGCCTTAAAGGTAGCAAAGAGATGCAGAAGCCGCTCGGCAACAGGCCCACAGCACCCTCTGAGTCCAGTCGAGCGCCACCGGCACGTGGGCCCAAGCCCGAGGCCTCTCGGCTTGGTTCCCACACGCACAGGCTCGAGAACTGGACCCAGAAAGAGATGTAATGCGAGAAGAGCCGCTCCTCCGTCCTCTAAGCAGGGCCGCAAGGGCACCCGCGTAAGCCGCGGCAGCCAATCACTAAGGCGGACGAGCACCCCTGCCCCGTTATCACAACCAATCCAACTCGTGCTTACAGCCCACGCTCATCTACCGGCTGCCAGTCAGCTATGGGTAGCGGCAGAGGACACAGAGCACGGCACGGCACGCGGGGGCCCTCCCGCGCAGCGCCCGCTTAATACCTCAGCTGGCGAGGTACCGCCGGCCCGGCCATTCCCTCACAGGGACGAGGCGCCTGGTCGCTCCCGCGATGCCCCCGCGGGCGAGGCCAGGGCAGCCCCCAATCCCACTGCCCGTTCGCCGTTACCTGGATCTGGCGGCCAGGCAAGGGTGGCGCGGGACTGCGGCACAAAGCAGGAGCCGGCCACGCTGCAGCAGAGCCATGGCCGCGGCGACAGTCGAGTGAAGGAGCGACCGACTCACGAGCTCGCTGCCGAAAGAAGAAGCGAGGTGTGCGGGCGGGGCCTGTATGTGCCGGCTCCACAACGGCTCCGCCCCCGTGTGCTGAGGAGAGGCCTCGGCTCGCGCGGCCCAAGGAGAGACGCAGAAAGAACTGCCGGGCGCCCTCAGCAGGCCAGGAGGCCGTGCCTCCTTGTCCTGTCCTCTCCCGACGTCTGGGTTTTTTTTCTGCCTACAACTGCCAGAGGGGTAGCGGTGTTAATGTAGTTCAAGAAATAGGCAAGGAGTCCTGTGGCACTTAAGGACTAATACGTGTCAAAAGCTAATGCAATAAATGAATTTCTTAGTCTTTATGTGCCACAGGACTCCTTGTTTGTCTCTCTGCTTAGGGCAGGTCACAGCCAGGTCCGGGGTGGGGGGCAGGGATTTGAGAGGGGTGATCACCCTTGACCTGTGGTTCCGTGGGCCCCATGCTGTCCTGCTGTGAGCACTGATGGCTTAATGCATGGGCCTACAGGGCCTGTGCCCAAGAGCCCAAACACACAATGGAGGGGGGTCCTTTGCTGTGCAGGAGAGCGGAGGCACAGAGGCTGTGGCTGTGTATGGATCTCCTAACCCCACTCCTCATCTCTGGGCCAGCTAGTCCATCCCCAGAAGCGGGGCTGGCTGCTCTGTGCAATAGAGCACAGCCTCTGGTGCGGCTGGGCCATACCGGAAGCCAGCCTCCATGTGTTGGTCCTGCCACTTCAGGGAGCCAATCTGCCCAGCTGGGGCAGCCTGGCCCCACTCCCCGCACCCCCTCAAGTGTGGGCCCTCCTGCAAAGGGCAGGGTCATAGACTGGAGGGGGGCTGTGGCCCCAGGTGAGGGTGGGTGGGGCCCCAGGTGGGGGCCTACCAGTGCAGGAGACTCAGGGTCCCAAAGGCCCCTAATCCACCACTGGCTGTGAGCAGGGCAGCATGGGGCCCACCCCACTGTCCCCCTCCCCACTGCCACATTGTCCCTCACCCCAGCCCTTACAGCTGCTGGCCAGCAGCTGGCAGCCCAGGCCCGATGGCTGATCCACCCTACTGCTCCTGGGGAAGGGCCAGAGATGGGCAGGGCTGCAGATAATAGAAGTGTGTTGGAAGCCTGTGCCCCATTTGCTAACGGAGGGTAACTTACCCATAAACATCCTTCTTCAAGATACGTACATTCTGATTTAGGTGTGTACATACCACAGCCAGGGCTGGAACTAGCTTTTCTGTCAGTTAGAGCAAGCATCTTGAAAGGTGCCCTCCCCTGATCCAGCCCAGGGCCCAATCTGGCGCCAATAGCAGCAGGGAGCTGGATCTGACCTCAGCAGCTGCTGCTAGACAGCAGAGAGCTGGATCCCTGCCGCTGGGGCTGTGGGGAGCCAGATCTGGCCCCAGGCACTGCTGGAAGCCCCAGATGCCACCGGAAGCCCGGGTGCCAAATTGTAGAGGGTACGGGAGACAGATCCAGCTCACTGCAGTGGCTGGGAATGGATCTGGTTCCTTGGCAATGGCTGTGGCAGCAAGGAGCCAGATCTGTCCCCAGTCATCATGAGGAGCTGGATCCATCCCCTGCACCCTCTAAAATTCGGTGCCTGGGGCTTTGTCCTGGTTGCCCCAGCCTAGTTATGGCGCTGACAGCAGCACATGGTCATTCAGAAGCCTTTTTTCTCTAGCCTGTCCCTGCAGGGTCAGTCACCAACGCCCCCTCAGACCTGCACTTCTGCGCAGTATATAGATGGTGCTTATCCTGCCCCCTCATTCAGTCCCTTCTTTCTGCTGACTCTGAAAAGCAGGGACGGGGTGTATGGAATGTATGTGAGCAGCCCATCTCAAAGAGGGATGCTTACAGGTAAGTAACCCTCTGTTCTTCTTTGAGTGCTGCTCACATCCATTCTGGTTCAAGTGACTCACAAGCAGCGCTTAGGATGGTGGGTGGAGTCTAGGTTTCCCCACCTGCAGGATAGCTCTGCCCAAGGCAACATTGTTTCTTGATTGTTGGACAATTGCATAATGAGATGCAAAGGTATGCACTGAGGACCAGGTAGCTGCTCTGCATATTTCTTGAATCAGGACTTGGGCGAGGAAAGCCATAGAGGACGCTTGCACCAAGTTGAATGGGCTGTGATTCTCCCTGGGAGGGGAGCATTGGCTCTGCAGTAGCAGTCCTTAAACACAGCTTGTTATCCATGATGAAACTCATTGGGACGTTACCTGGCCCTTCATGCGTTTAGCACCCACGATGAAGAGCTGAGTTTTTTCATGGAAGGGTCTGGTCTGTTCAATGTAGGTGTCAAGTGACCTTCTGTCATTGAGGATAAGCCACTTTCTCTGGTTCTGTTAGCTGAGGGTCTGGGGAGAACATTGGTAGGAAAGATTTCCTGCTTCATATTGAAAGGTGAGACCACCTTGGGTAGGAACACTGGGTGTGGGTGGAGTTGCACCTTGTCACTATGGAACACTGTATATGGAGGTTCCAACAATAGGGCCCTTAGTTTGGAAACCCTACTGGCCAATGTGATGGCTACTAGTAATGCCACCTTGCAGGATAGGACTAGCATTGTTCATGATTCTGTGTATTCAAAGGGGGTCTTGTAAGCACTTCAAGTACCAAGTTCAGGTTCCATTGAGGAATTGGATCTCTGATCTGAGGGTAGAGTCTTTCCACCCCCTTGACGAATCTGGAAGTCATAGGGTGGGAGAAGGAGGTAACCCCATCAGAGGAGTTGTAAAATGTTGAAATGGCTGCCACATGCACTTTTAGGGAGGGTAGCATCAGGCTTTCTTCCCTCAGTTCTAGAAAGTAATAAAGTATAGTCTGGATTGGGGCATACTCTGGGGGTGCTTCCCTTACATATAGCCCAAATGAAGAACCATTTCCAAGTAATCCTGTAGGTCACACTTCTGGAGGGCTTCTTGCTCTCTATCAGCACTTGCTGGAACTTAATTGAGCAACTTTGCTTCCCTAGGCTCAGCCATGAAGCTTTCAGGCTGTTAGGTGGAGGGGTTCTATATCTGGATGTCAGAGGTAGCCTGAGTCCTGGGTCAGTAGGTCTGCCCTGAGTGGAAGAGTTATAGGTGGGGCTACAGAAAGATCGAGGAGTGTGCTGAACCATGGCTGGTGAGGCCATGCTGGGGCTATCATAATTCCTTCCGTCCTGTTCCTCTTAATTTTTAAGAGGGGATGCGTGGAAAAGCATAAAGAAGTGCACCCTCCTAGCTTATTAGGAAAGCAAGTGACAGGAACACTCTGTCCCTGTCTCTTGGTGAGCAGAACAGGCTGCATTTGTGGTTTGTTCATATCGCAAAGAGGTCTGTGTGAGGGATCTCCCACCTCTGGAAGAGCTGGTTCACTACCTCTGGGTGTAGGGACCACTCAAGTTGGGGGAGGAATTGTTGTCTGCTGACGGTTCTTCATGCCCAGTGGGTGGGCTGCCAGCAGGTAAAAGTTGTTCTTTAGCACCAATTCCCAGAGCAGGGTTGCCTGCTTGCACAATGCAGGTGAGTGGGCTCCCCTTTGGTGGCTGAGGTAGTAGATGGTCACCATGTTGTCCATTAGGACTTGTATGACCTTCCCCTTGATCTTGTCTCAGAACACACAGGCCAGGTGGATCGCCCTTGGTTCCTTCACATTTATGTGGAGAGAACTGTCCATTTGTGACCAAGTCCCTTGTGTGGATAGGTTCCCTGTGAAGTGGGCTCCCCATCCCAGGTCTGAGGCATCTGTGATCAGGGTTAGGGATGGATTCTGGGCCTCATAGGGGGTGCCCTGGCATGCGAAGCCTGGTTCCTGTCAGATCGTGAGAGTTTCTAGGACCTTCCCTGGAATGATGACCATCCAGTCGAGGGGGTGGTGTTTGGGTTAGAACACCCCCATGAGCCATGACTGCAGTGATCTCATACATAGGCGTGCCATGTTATGTAGGTGGAGGCTGCCATATATGGCCCAGCAGCTGAAGGCACTGTCTTGCTGTTGTGGTTGGGGCCTGGTGTAGTTCTGAAATGATGGTAGACATTGACTGAACTCTGGATAGCAGGAATGAGGCCTTCATCCTCTTTGAATCCAGAAGGGCCTCTATAAACTCTATTTCTCTTGTTGGGTTGAGTTTTGATTTTTCCAGGTTTAGGAGGAGGCCTAACCTGTTGCACAGCCTTCAAGTGGAGCTGATGCTGTGCCATACTTGGTCCCTAGATCTGCCCCTGACCAGCCAGTTGTCCAGGTACAGGAAGATTCAGACCCCTTGCTTCCTCAGGTAGTCCGCCACCGCCACTAGACGCTTTGTAAAAAAACCGTGGAGCTAGTGAGAGTCTGAAAGGGAAGGCCGTGAATTGGAAGTGTTCACCTCCTATCACAAAGTGGGGGAACTTCCTGTGCTTTGGCCTTATTGAGATGTGAAAGTATGCATCTTTCAAATTAAGGGCACAAACCAGTCTCCTGGGTCTAGTGACGGAATGGCCTGAGGCAGGGGAAACCATTCAAAACTATTTTCCTTCATACAATGATACCAAAGTATAGTAAAAACTGAAAAGTAGTAAAATATGCTAGTAAAAGTCAATTTATTGACTTTTTTAAAACTGTAATGTGAATAGTCTGTGCTAAATTTGACTGTCATTTCATTTTTGGCTACTTAGCTGGCAGTGTTTTGTATCAAGCAGAGTATTAATATTAGGTTTGATATCCTGAGAGGAAACCAATCCCAGGGTTGCTTGCAAATGTTTGGGAACAGGTCACACTGTAACAGCAAATCAAAACAGTTGTAAAGATTGAAACACTAAGTGCTGTGCTCACACAGATGAATGCTAAATCAAGGCTTTAAAGAGAAGCTATTGAAATTGAATTAATTTGTAAAGTTGGTTGCATTGCTTCAGGACTTAATGGGGACATTAGACTTTCTCTCATTACAACTGGTGATTTGACCTTATCTCCCTCTGTATGCTGTTCCCCAGTGTTTGAATCCTTCTGACTGTTTTGATTTGCTGTTACAGTGTGATCTGTTCCCATGACTTACAGTTCACTGCATTTATTTCCTACCATTCTGTAAGTTCCCATCTTCAAAGAGTCTGACGAAATGGGATTTTCTCTCATGAAAGCTCATGCAAAAAATAAATTTGTTAGTTTTTAAGTTCCACAGGACTCCTTGTTTGTTTTACTGAACTAGACTAACACGACTAACTCTTTGGATCTTAAAATTTTACATTATAGATCAGTGGTTCCCAACCTTTTTTGGCTTGAGGGCCAAGAATATACTTTTTTAAACCCTGAAGAACCACCAGTTTATTAATTAAAATTAAATTCAAATTTAGTTAATTGAATTCAGTTGAATTAATTAAACTAAATTAATTGCAGTCTGGATAATTAAAATTCAATTACATTTCATTGAAATTATTTTTTTAAAAAGGTTTCAGTTTTCTAAATAAAATTATAATGTTTAAAAAGGGGTTTTGTTTTGTTTTTTTTTAATAAAAAGGCTGCACATATCATCCCAAAGCCTGGAGGGGAGGGGAGCAGCCACAGCCCAGCTCCCAGCTGCACACCGGGACCAGGCAGCAAACAGGCCAGGCAGAGTTCCCCACAGGGCCCTAACTAGGCACCCCCTGCCTGGCCCTGACCATGTTGTAGCTGGTGGCAGGAGAAGCACCCCACCCTGCCCAGCCCTGACCATGTTGTGGCTGGCAGTGGTGCTTCCTGGAGCTCCCCCAGTGAAGAGGCTCCCCATGAACCCTCACTTGCATTCCTAGGCCATCTTCCTTTGAACCCCCACACCCTGAGTCTTGTCTGGACCCAGCTTACTCCACCTGCTTGACTTGCTGCTGCAGGGTGAATCATGTGGCTCCCAGGCAACAATGGCTGATGATGCTGTGGGGGTCTGGTGATGTAGCGTGCTGCACCCCACCCCAGAAGCCCTGCTGAGGCCAAGCTCCCAGACAGCAGAGGGGCTCAGCAGTTGAAAAGCCCTGCGGGTCAAAGGGGCTGGGAGCCCCTGGATTCTAGGGGTCATCAGGGGCCACAGGAGGTTACACCACAGGCTGCATGTGGCCCGTGGGCCACATGTTTGAGACCCCTACTGGAGGTACTTAAGTGGGAAGGATTTCACTCTGTGGTTGCAGAGAGCAACAGAAGAGGCACTGGAGTATTTACTGGGGGAAGTTGCTGGTGCCAAAGATAACCAGGAGTCCTCTGGACTGAACTGGAGCTGTGCTGGGCCTCCTGAACCCAAGCTGCAGGAACAGAGTTCACTTCCTGCCCTCAGCCTGCCACACTGCTGGGTCTCCAGGACCCTGTGTTAACTGTTATCCTGTTTTACTGCTGCCCCATCTCCCCTGTTGGTTTCTCCTTTGCCCCTTTGTAAATAAACCTTTCCCATTCCCATAATCACTGTGCTAGCCCAGCATGTGTGTGATCACTCTGGATTTGGAACACATGCTCTTGGGGTAAAGGGACTGTCTCTGCTGTATTCCTGCATGTGCCCTTCCCTGGCCAGAGCAGACTCTATCTTAGCCACAAGGGTGTTACATAAGCATTCAGTAGCAATGCTGTTTCCTAATAAGAACACTATAGATTATTAAAACCAACACCATTTCACTGATCTGCTTTATTGTTCACCATCATGGTTTAAGATGGTACTTAGTCCTGCCTTGAGTGCAGGTGACTGTGTAGTGATATGCTTGTAGAAGGTTGTGAATTCAGAGACACTCCCTAGCATGGGCCAGTGTTGTGTAAATTGAGAGGCGTGCCCAGAGAAGATCTAACATGGCTGCTCCCAGGTACACACCTGGCTACCTGTCTGTATGATTAAAGTTCTATTCCTTACTCATTCAGTAGTATTGTCTTTAATGAACCCTCAAGATCATTACATGCTGTCAGAAGTTGGGGAATGAGTTTGGAAACTAAAAAGACTTGGAGGAAAGTTCCTGCATTTGCACCTGAAAACAGCAAAACATCAGGGATCTCTGAAAACAAAGAAAGCCTTCAGCAAGTAAGTGTAAGCTCTAAACATGGATGTTTTACAGGCTTCTTCACCTCTCCAAAAGTCTAGTAATGTTGCAGAAAACTGGCTAAAGTTTAAGCAGTGATTTCTGTTGTATTTGTCTGCCATTGGAGCGCAGAACAAAGATGAAAACCAGAAATCATCTATATTTTTGCATGTTGTTGGGGAGGAGGCACTGGATGTACATAATAACTTTGAATTTCAAGATGGTGAAAGCATGAATTTAAACACTATACTGACTATGTTTGAGGAATATTGCTTGTCAAAAATGAATGTGACTTTTGAGAGGCATAGATTTTTTTACATGCATGCAAAAACCAGATAACACCATAGACCAATATGTTACAGAATTAAGGAAACTCAGTAAAAGCTGTAACTTTGGTGGCTTGGCAGAGTCTCTGATCAAAGACAGACTCATTTGTGGCATTACAATGGATTAAGAGAGACTGCTCAGAGAGGGGGAGATCTCTTTGAATGAAACCCTTCAAATATGTAGGGCCACTGAAATGGTAAAAACACAAGTAAAAGAGCTGAATTCACCATAAGGGACAGTGCATGCACTCAGACAAACAGCATGTAGCCAGAGTGGTTCAAATCACAATGTGAAACCAACCCCTGCTATCAGGAAGACTGAGCCCAGACAGTCTTGTGGCAAGTGTGGATTATGGCATGGTCCCAAACAGTGTTTTGCCTCTGGGAAACTCTGTCATAACTGCAGAAAACTTAATCATTTTGCAAACTGTTGCAGATCCCAAAGGTGCAAAAATCAAGTGCATTTGGTTACTGACAGTGAGACTGAGGAGTGCTTTGTTGATGTACTGGGATCAAGCAAACCTAGGGAGAGGGACTGGATACTGCGTCTGTCAGTGAATGGAACAATCATTCCACTGAAACTAGACACAGGAGCTCAGGTTAACATTTTGTCTACACGAGATTGAGAGACTGAGAATAAGACCCAAGCTGGGACCAACAAACATAAAAGTAACTGGGTATTCTGGAACAAATATACCTGTGCAGGGTACAAATATACCTGTGCTTCGCCTGTGAGAAACTGAATCTGGTAAAAAGGGTGCTCTCACTACAAGATAGGGCTGCATCTGGCTATGAGGCTTTCCTTGAAGAATATCAGGATCTGTTTCAGGGATTGAGTTGCTTGCAAGGTGAACATACAATCTGCATAAACAAGCAGATCCCTCCAGTTATTCACCCATGTAGAAAGGTGCCATTTGCACTCCGTGATAAACTCAAGGCAGAGCTTGAAAGGATGGAAGCAATGCAAGTAATACAAAAAATAGAGGAGCCAACAGAATGGGTGAGCTCCCTAGTTATAGTGCAAAAAAGTAATGGCCAACTACGCATATGCTTAGATCCCAGAGACCTCAACAGAGCTATACAAGGAGAACATTTCAAACTACCAACTAGAGAAGAGATTATGGCTCAGTTTGCACATGCTCAATACTTCAGTAAATTGGATGCATCCTCTGGATTTTGGCAGCTAAAATTAACAGAGGAAAGCTCAAAATTATGCACATTTAATACTCCTTTTGGAAGATACAGATTTTTACACTTACCCTTCGGTATAGCTTCAGCACCAGAGGTGTATCACAAAACTGTACACATGATCTATGAACATATTTAGCGGTGTGGACATCTCCATGGATGACATCATCATCTGGGGCTCTACAAAAGAGGAGCATGATTGTAGGCTTCGGCAAGTGTTGGATGCAACTAGAGCCACAAACTTCAAACTAAATAAGGAGAAATGTGTGTTAGGAGTTAGAGAACTGACTTTTATAAGGGACATTGTTTCCCATGAAGGTGTAAAACTGGATAAGAGGAAGATTTCAGCCATTGAAATGATGCCACATCCCCAGTCAAAGAAAGATGTCCAATGGTTCCTGGGAATGGTTAACTATCTTGGAAAATTCATACCCAATCTTTCTGCCAAGGTGGCACCATTGAGACAACTCCCACAGGACAAAAATGAATGGTGCTGGGATGCTGCAAAGGAGGAATCATGGAGAAGTTCACAACAAGACTTGATACAGGAACCAGTATTGAAATTTTTTGCTCCTGAGAAGCCCATTAAAATTTCAGCGGATGCATCACAGTCTGGGTTGGGTGCCGTGATTTTGCAAAAACATGAAGATTGCTGGCAACCTGTGGCATATGCATCCAAATCACTGACTGATGTAGAGACTAGATACGCACAGATTGAGAAGGAGCTTTTAGGAATCTTGTTTGCCTGTGAGAGATTCAAGCAGTATATTTATGGACAGAGAGTGGAAGTTAACAGATCACAAGCCCTTGATTGCATTATTTAACAAACCACTAAATGACTGTACCTTAAGGATTCAAAGAATGATGATCAAATTGCAGAAATACAATTTATTGGTGACCTACACACCAGGCAAATTTATGTTCACAGCAGAAGCACTTTCCCGAGCAGTACCACCCCTGGTACCTGCGAAGACACTGGAAACAGAAATCCAAGCCTATGTAGATATGATAGTTATGGGATTTGCGCTCACAAACAGAAGACAGCAACGCATAAGAGAAGAGACTGAGAAAGATGAATCACTGGGACTCCTCAAAGA
The DNA here is from genome assembly GCA_007922195.1 of Podocnemis expansa. NCBI lineage: Eukaryota > Metazoa > Chordata > Testudines > Podocnemididae > Podocnemis > Podocnemis expansa. Next base: position 111,729 of record ML682104.1, read on the forward strand.
GGTGATAATTAAAGGATGGCCTGAAATAATAAGCAGTTGCTCTTTAAGTAAGAAAGACTATTGGAACTGCAGACATGAACTGACTGTGGCAGATGGGGTGATTTTTCAAAGGTGGGAAGGTTGTAATTCCATGGAGCCTCCGAAAAGAAATGTTACAAAAGATTCATGAAGGTCACTTAGGAATTGAGAAGTGCAAAGAACAACCATGAGAGGTCATGTATTGGCCACGGATCAATCATGACATTACCAATGTGGTAAATAACTGCTTTTCATGCTTGAAATACAGGCCATGCCAATAGGCAGAGACACTGAGACCCCATCCTGTTCCACAGAGACCTTATGAGAAGGTAGGTGTGGATTTATTTACCTTGTGTTCCAAGGATTACTTAGTAGTCACTGATTATTACTCTTTATATCCAGAAATTTGCACACTGAACAGTACCAAGAGTAATTCAGTAATAACTAGCATGAAAGGAATTTTCTCCAGACATGGAATTCCTGATGAGGTCTTCAGCGACAATGGGCCACAATTTTCAAGTGCAGAATTCAGGCAATTTGCCTCAGATTGGGATTTTCATCATGAAACCTCGAGTCCAAATTATCCCCACTCAAATGGACTGGTGGAAAGGTCTATACAGACAGTAAAGAACCTGATGAAAAAGACTTGAAAGTGGCGGTGATCTGTATACACCATTGTTGGTCTACCAAAGTACATCCCTGGAGAACGGCTTTTCTGCAGCTCAGCTGTTAATGGGAAGAAGGATCAGATCTAATTTACCTATTACTGATAAATTGCTGAAATCTAGGAACAATGCTAACATTCGGAAGATGAAAGAAAACCAGAAGTGGAAGCAGAAATATTATTTTGATAGAAGGGCTTTTGATCTTCCATCCCTTAACCCAGGTGATAGAGTGTGCCTGAGGAATCACTCCTCTAATACCTGGGGACAAAGAGGTACTATTAAAAAACAGCTGCATCCACAGTCTTATGTGGTCCACACAGATGAAGGTAACTGACATCATCGACAGGATCTACGACTTATTCCAGAAAGTTCCAACACCGTGGAAGATGAGGTAGATTCTGGCATGCCTCCCCTGACTGATCCGATTATCTTCAACACATGGTAATGAAACCGTCAGGGAGCAAGAGAATTCAGACCTGAACGAATGATCAGTACTGAGAAGATCTAATCGAGTCATCAAGCACCCAGAAAGACTCATAGGCTGTGTTCTCACACAGCCAGTTATTTCGATATGGTTGTTGCGAAACAACTTGTATCGAAATAACGCTCGTTGCGAAACAACTTATTTCGAATTAACAAAATGTTAATTCGAAATAAGGCAAAACCAGGTCATCGAAATAGCAAGTTCACACTGTGAACTTGCTATTTCGAAACCATGCCAGGGGGCTGCAGTCCCCTGGGGGTGAGCGGCTGCAGCCGCTC
>ML682104.1:113573-256356 GCA_007922195.1 Podocnemis expansa
GTTCCGAAACAACACGTTCCCACGGCGTTGTTTCGAAACAACCGTTGCGAAACAACGGTTGTTTCGCTCCCGCATGTGGTTTAAGTAGTTTCGCAACAACGGGGTTGTTTCGAAACAACGGGAATCGTTGTTTCGAAATAACCGTGCGTCGTGTGAACAGCCAAAATCTCATTTCGAAACAACCTCTGTTGTTTCGAAATAAGAGGGCTGTGAGAACACACCCATAGAGACTTGCTAGCATATGTAAGGGAAGTGGGTGGTAAAGACTCACTTGAGAGTGATGTGCTAGTAACCTCTCCCCTCTAAGTAGTTCATATCCTGGGTTTATGGACTGTTCTGCATGTTTTTGTATAGATAGCTGTTTATCTGTTAGATGTTAGTGCATGTATTATTAGCTAGCTTTTATACATATCTAACTGTTTACTTCTTTTCCTTAGAGGGGAAGATGTAGTGATATGCTTGTAGAAGGTTGTGAATTCAGAGACACTCCCTAGCATGGGCCAGTGTTGTGTTAATTGAGAGACGTGCCCCCAGAGAAGATCTTACATGGCTGCTCCCAGGTACACACCTGGATACCTGTCTGTATTATTGAAGTTCTATTCCTTACTCATTCAGTAGTATAGTCTTTAATGAACCCTCAAGATCATTACAGACTGGACTTAATGAGATCACATGACCCTTCTAGTTTGTGTGACTACGATTTGTGTAAATAGTTTGTTTTTTCATCCTGAAGATTAATCAGTGTATAATGAGCTTCTAATTGCTTCACTGCCGGCTTCTCCTGTGTATGTGTGGGTTTCTCCTGTGTATGTGTGGTCTTAAGCTATGCGGGCCCTAGGCAAATGCTCATCACGTGGGCTGCTATAGGCTTACCCCCAGCAGCTGGTCCCCTCCCATGGCCTCAGCTTCCCACAACCAGCTCCCCCAAGGACTTACTCTTGTGGGGCAGATGCAACTTTTGGTGTAGGCAGGGACTTTACTGCTTGGGGGCTTTAGCTGGCACCAGCTTTGCCTACCCCAGAAGCTGCCTCTGGTTGTAAAACTCTGCTGCAGATGTTTAAATCCACACACCCTTCTCTTGGATTATTTTCTCACCATGTGCACTGGAATGCAATGTCTCTGGTCTGCAGTGTATGAAGGCTTAGTCTTGTATCTTCTCTTGTGTGTTTTGTCTTGTTTTACTTAGCTCATAGTCTTTTAGCCAGAGAAATATGACTTATCTTTGGACCTTGTCCTGTAAATCCTCACCTCTGAGAAATTTTTACTTATGCAAGTAATTTCTGTAGACTGTGGAGCTACTTGCATACATAACACAAACCTTTGCTGTGGATTGCAATGGCTCAAATGGCCCTTATGGGATGGGGAAATCCAAGGATGACTGGCACAGCAATACTGCAGATCCCATTTTATCTCACTTACTTTCTATGTCCCCACATCGCCAGCATGCTGCTGTCGAGACAACACAGAGGAACCAGACCAGCCATGTAGCCCTATGTGTGGCACCAGCAGTCAGTCTACCTCAAACCGCAGATCTGCATATGTTCCTGTGCCTGGGGGCCACCACATCCACAGAGGACACTATGGAGCTATCTCTTTTATACGCAGCTATAGTCTGTGTGACAGTCGGGGGAATATATCTGCATCCCTTGATAAATTCCATTTTGTTTTGTATCATTTATAGAAATTTTGCACTTGAATGAACAATAGAAAGAGATTGCCAGTTGTTTTGCTTTCCACAGGTGGGATCATCCCCACCCAGACCTCTGCAGATCAATGGAACCACAAATGTCCACTCTACAGCTCTTTCCTGCTGAAGTGGTCAGGACCCCTGGTGTTTCCAACCACTGCCCCTGATGAACAGACTACTCTTGAAAATCAAGAGGGATAAGGTAGACGTCATCTTGATTGCCCCAGCATGGCTGTGCCAGTGTTGGTACCAGCGCCATCCTTAGAAGGGGGTGAGAGGGGTGACCGCCCCTAGCCCCGTGGTTCTGCGAGGCCTGTACTGCCCTGCTGCAAGCCACTGCCACTGACCCCCCCCCACAGCACTATCCCCTACCCCCCGCTCTGCTGCCTTTGGGGGCAGGGAGGGCAGAGCCTGGCCTGTGGGCCAGCTGTTTCACCCTGCCTCCAGTGGCAGACTTGCTTGCCTGGGGGTGGGGGCAGGAGCAAGGGGGGGCCCACAGATTGATTGGCTCTTTGCCCTGCCCGTCCTCTGGACAGACCTGAGTGGTACAGTTTGCTGTGCAAGCTCTCAATGGCTTCACTGTAGGAACTGCGGATGAGACAGGATCTCCTGACCCAGGACTACAGCCATCTGCTACACCCAAACCTGGGGTCCTTACACCTGATGGACTGGACCTGCATGGTGTGATGCTATCTGTGTCTAGGGGGACTATTTATGATTATCTTTCATATTAATATTTCATATTTGCAATAATCCTTTTGTGATATGCTATGTTTAGTACCAATAGAAAGGTTGTGATCTGCTAGGAATGATCATCTGGCTTATATATAGGTGTCAAATCTGTACTAGAAATTAGGAATTTATTTGTTCTATTTCTGTTCCAAGTTATTTGATTCCGAGGCAATCTCAGACTGGGTGTTGCAAAATCATTGTCTTCTTAATGGCCCATTAAGGAAGCTTCCAGCTACACTGGGTCTAGGAAGAAATCTGTTCAATGAATCACACAGACTGACCTTGTAACTTGACTCCATTTTGATTTGGCAAGGACTCTGAAAGCATGGGGAAAGGCAAAGTGATAAAAGGCAGTGGTCCCATCTCCAGTTTGTCTTCAGTCTGTCTGCAACCAACACCCTCCTCTGGAGCTATTCTTCTGGAACTGAACAAAGGACTGAGAGCTGGGTGCGTACCAGAGGAATTGAACTAAACTGGAAACTGCAAATTCTTAAAGGACTTGCTTCCTATGGACTCTAAATCATTTGTATGCATGTGATTTACTTTGACCCTTTAATGTCTCTTGTATTTTGTTTGTTTTCTTTTTATATTAAACCTTTAGTTGTAGTTACTGAAGGATTGGCTGGCAGTGTGGTATTTTGGGTAAGAGCAAAGCTTATGTTGTTCTGGGTTGTGTGGGTGGCCCTTTGGGTCAGGAGAACCTATTTCTTTAAGAGACCCAGTGGCTAGGCAGGGATGGGAGGAGCTGATGTGCAATAAAGCTGGCTGTTTCTATTTTGTTACGCTTGGTGGTGACCAGAGCGGGAATCAGAAGCATGTTTTGTTACTGACTGGGAGACTGGTTTAAGTACACATGACACTGTTTAGGGGTTTAGCCCCTCTTTTTCCAGCTTGCCCTGATTTTGGCACATTCAGAAGGTAATCCCAGAAGGTCTGGTCACACCTGGCTTACTGCAGAGGGGAGAGCCTATTTGGCCCAAGACTAACACATTCAGCTGGGCAGCTGAAAACCTTCCACACAAATAGTATATTGGGCCAAGTGAAAGCATTTTACAGTTTGGGCCCAGACCCTGAGTGTTGCTCCAGGGTCCTTCCCCATACAGGCAATCCTGGAATACCTCAAGCTACAAGACTGGCCTTAGCTTCTCTAAAGATGCATCTGGCGGCCATCTTGACCTTCCATCAGCCCTTGGGGGAAGTGTTCATCTTCTCCGACCCAATGACCTCCAGGTTCCTGAAAGGGGTGGAAAGAGTGTACCCACAGGTGCACAACCCAGTGCCCCAGTGGGACCTAACGCTAGTCCTTTCTAGATTAACTGGACCACTTTTCAAACGCATGGCTGTATGCCCACTGCTGCTTCTGTCTTGGAAGGTATCCTTTCTGATGTTTATCACCTCAGCCAGAAAGGTTTTGGAGATTAGAGCACTGGCATCAGAGTGTCTACCTCACAATACGCTCTTCTATAAGGACAGGGTGCAGTTGAGGCTGCAGCCAACCTTCCTGCCTAATGTTGTATCTCCGTTTCATATTAACCAAAGCATCTTTCTTTCTGTCTTTTTTTTTTTTTCTCCTAAACTGCCCATGACAGAAGAGATGACATGTGCTAGACGTGAGAAGAGCCCTGGCCTTCTACATTGCGCATACCAGGTCATTCTGGAGATGAACCTGGCTCTGCATGGCCATCGCAGACCAGCTGAAAGGCCTACAGTGGATATCATCATGGATCACTGCCTGCATCCAGATCTGTGATCAGCAAGTCAAGATGCCATTTCCTGGATCACTGACAGCACATTCAACTAAAGGTCCAGGCATCATCAGTGGCTTTCCTCATGGGGGTGCCAGTCCAGAAGATCTGTATAGTCACCACACGGTCATTTGTCCATCTCTTGATCATATCCATTCCACACCCACTCACCTTCCCTGCTATGTGGAGTTAGTGGAAAGAAGAGTCTGAGGGGCATAGGGTTGGCGGTGCCTGATATACCTGGTATGTGCGGAGAAGGAAAGGCAAAAAGGCTTCTGGTGACTGTGCATGAGGGCCCATGCACATCTAATTGGGAATGAATATGAGCAACACATCTTCAAGAACCATGATTACTGGTAAGTAAGCATTCTTTTATCAACTGTTTGCTGTCAAACTATGAAGTTGTATCATGGTAAAGTCTTGCAGGGGTCAGTCCTGGGGCTGATATTAATCAATATTTTTGTTAGTGACCTGGATATTGTAAGTGGAGAGTATAACACTTTGGAAAGGATTGCAAGCACTTTGGAGGGAAGGATGAGAATTCAAAATGACCTTGACAAATCAGAGAATTGGTCTGAAAACAACAAAATTATTTTTACTAAAGATGAGTAAGGAAAAATCAAATGCACACTGTTAGACTATAGATATTTAGGCCTACTTATGAGTCCTATGATTTTTAAGTATGTTTGTATCACTTAGCTAGCTATAGTGGAAGCAAACCAAAGAATCAAAACTACAGGCTCCTTGACAGGCTGAGGCCTTGTACTTCAGATAAGCAAAAGCAAGAAGTATCAGGGACAGTCAGAAGTTGGCGAAAAAAACAAGGAGTCGGGTGGCACTTTAAGACAAACAGATTTATTTTTCGCATGAGCTTTCGTGGGGGAAAATACCACATACTCACATGGTTTGAAGAACTGACGAAGTGGGATTTTCTCCCACGAAAGCTCATGAGAAAAATAATTTTGTTAGTCTTAAAGAGCCACATGACTCTTTTTTTTTTTTTTGCTGGACTAGACTAACACGGCTATCCCTTTGGAAACTGATAAGTTGGGAAGTGTGTAGTTACATACACACATTCCAACACATCACTTACAAGAGGCTAGCACCTCAAGATAAAGGTGATAGCATCCTGTCTGGTTTGCAAACACTTGCTGGGCTAGAATCTACATTATGTATTGTTTGGTCATTGTAGTACCTATTGCTCTGCTAACTTTGTCTGGCCCTTGATTGTTTCTGTCTGGCCCATGTCTAGTTGCAAGCTGTTAAGGTGGTGGGCTAGGTTCCCTCTAATTTTTTTCCTCTAATGAGTGGAGCAATTAATGACCTAAGTGAGATGGACAGAGACCCTCTGCAACTGCGAGAGGATCAGTGTCAGTAGCAATTTCAGCTGATGGGCTAGTGGTGTGATTACATATTTATAGTGTTCCCAATCTGTGGGCTGCGGATGCCTGAGGGACTGCAGGGTGGCTTCAGGGGATCCGTGGCCAGGCTGGGAGCTGGGGCCAGATGCTGCTGGGGTCTCTAGTTGCTACGGTGACCCAAGCTTCCAGCCAGCAGGGAGCTCCCCCCCAGCTAGGGAGTTCTTAAAACTCACGCACTCTGAGCGTGCAGAGTATGTTCAGGGAAAGTAGCCTGTGGAGAGGCCAGCGGCCAAGGTGGGGGGCACAGAACTGAGGGGACATGGCTGCAGTGCTGCTGCTGTGGTCCCATCCGCTCACTGGGGAGTGGGAGACACTGCGGGGCAGTGGCTCTCTGCTGGGGAGTGGGGACCACCACAGTAATGGCTTCCTTCCTGGGAGCTGCTGTGGGGCCATCCCCCTGCCGGGCAGTGGGAACCACCATAACAAGGGCTCCCTGTCAGGGAGTGGGGATTGTCACAGCAATGGCTCTCTCCCCAGGACCTGCCATGGCCCCATCCCCCTGCCGGGGACCAGAGGCCACTGTGGCAATGGCTCCCTCCCTGAAAGCTGCTGCAGGCCCATCCTCCTGCCAGGGAGTGGGGGCTGCCATGGCAATGGCTCCCTCCTAGGGTGTGGGGGGCCACCACAGCAATGGCTCCCTCCCTGGGAGCTGCTGTGGCCTCATCCCCTTGCGAGGGTGCGGGGGCCACAGCAGGAATGGATCCTTGCCCAGGGCAGAGTGGCATGGGCCACATTCTGCCTGCGGTGGAGCCAGACAACTAAAGGGGTCTGTGGGACTTTTTTTTAACCAGGGCAAGGTGTCCCTGGCATTCAAAAGTTTGGGACCTCACGGTGTATATTGAAAAGAACAATTCTATAGTTAACTTTTGTTCCTTTATAAGTATTGCATGCACTGATTGAGATCATATGTTCATATATGATATCAGGGACAGACACAGTGTTTTTCCTCTAAGCTGCCTGGCTGCACAGCTGTGCAGTTATGTTCAAACCCCCCCCCCCCGGCCCCGCAGCTTTGTTAGATTCCTGCACAGTAAAATAAAAAAAATTCACAACTCCAGGCTGGGACTGGGGCTGCTGTGCATGCACATGTTGATGAGCCAGGACGAGCTGAGTCTCTGCCCTGATGGGCTGCGCTGAGTCACCACCCCCAGTGTGGCCAGGCAGGGAGAGTGGGGCAGCCCACTCCCTAATCTGGGCTGAGGTGGGGCCAGCAGTTGCACTGCATCTGTGCTCCCTGGCAGTCTGGGGCTGTGTTTAACTCCAGGCAGATTCCGGCCCTGCAGCCAGTCAGAATCCACCTCCACAGCATTTACAAGGGACTTTTGCAGCCTGAATTACATTTAAGCCTTTTTCTCACTGTTTTACCTCTGTTTTTGTTTTTAACTGTGCAAATGGGTAGAACCCTTGATAAAATGTGGATCCACATCCTCTCAGTGACAGTATCTGTCTGGTCTGCAAGCCTCATACCATGTTTCATCTATATCCATAACTGCATCCACAACAGCATGGTTCACAGTCAACATTTTAGCCTATGATTGGCTCATTCGCCACATTGGTCCTTGTACTCTCAATCAGATATCCTTGGCCACCAATGAAATCTCTGATTGACAGCATGGCATGCGAACTGCAAATTAAAAAAGGAAGAAGTGGGCAGGGAAGTCATGGGGAAGGAGCCAATCAAAAGCCAGCATACTAACTGACAGTGAGTGGTGACTCTCGAAGCTCCAGCCTGCTGTGGCTGAGACTCTGATTGCCTGGCAGACCATAAATAGCGCTGAGTTAGGATGGCTGGAGTGTTTCTCCACACCCTGTGGCTCCTACACCCTGCTCCCCAGATGCCATGTGCCTTGTGCCCAGGGTTGCCACCTCTCTGGGTTTAACCCTGAGACTAAGGGTTTTAATTAATTATTTCTAGGATACAGGTTTAGTATTCAAATCTCTGGGCGATTGATGGGCAACCCTGCTGTGCCTCATACACCCTTAGGCCCATACACTCCATAATGTGGGGTATGACTGGTTAGAGAATTATGTTAAAATATGTTAGGACTGGTTTAAAAAATCATCTTGAACTAATAGTCTAAAAATGATTGGTTAAAATACATTATAAAAACTGAGGTAAATGAGAAAGGAGAGGGAGAATTTATGGGTGTGAGCTGGAAATTTAGTGGGAGGGGAAATTTATTGGTATAAACAACTATGGGGTCCTAATGAATGCTTGCATGGAAAAGATCACAATAAATCTGTTGTGTTGTCTGTTGCTGGACTCTGGTCTTCTACTTCTGTCAGTGAAGCAAGAACTGAAAGGACTTAGGAGGATCCTAACATACAGCTACAAAATGGAGACTAACTAGCCAGGTGCTAGTATTGCTGCAAAGGATCAGGGGGTTACAGTGCAACACAAATTGCATCTGAGTCAACAAAGTGATGCAGTTGTGGAAAAGGCTAATATCATTCTGTGGTGTATTAATAGGACTATTGTAGGTAAGAGATGGGAGGACTTTGTACCACTCTTTTCAGCATTCATGTGGCCATGGCTGAAGTTTTGGGCACCACACTTTAGGAAAGATGTGGACAAACTGAAAAGAATCCAGAGGAGAGCAACAAAAATGATCAAAAGTTAGCAAACTGGACCTATGAGGAAGGGTTAAAAAATAGGTGTGTTTAGTCTTGAGAAAAAGAAGAGTGTGTGTTAACACTCTTTGGAACCATTAAGGGCTATTATAAAGAGGATGCTGATCACAGAGTCATAGACTCTAAGGTCAGAAGGAACCAACCAGTATGATCTTTGACCTCTGGCAGCATGCAGACCAAAAAAACCCCACCCATCAACTCCTGCAATAAACCTCTAACCTATGGGTTATTAATTATTAATATAAGTTATTAAAGTCCACAATCACGCTTTAAATAATTTGTATCTTAAAGAATCCACCAGCATGTGAGCCTTGACCCATGCTACAGAGGAAGGTGAAAAACCCCCAGAGCCCTAGCCAATTTGCTGTGGGGAAAAAATTCCTTCCTGACCCCAACTATGGTGATCAATTAAACCCTGAGCATGCGGGCAAGTCTCACCAGGCAGTTACCCAAGAAAGAATTCCCTGTAATAACTCAGAACCCAACCCATCTATCCTCCCTTCTTAGGCCACTGATAGATCCACCACCAGTAATCTAAGATCAGTTAAATGCCAACTAAGTCATCCCATGCCATCCCTAAATTTATCAAGCTCAATTTTGAAGGCACTTGGGTTTTTTGCTCTCACAGCTTACCTTGGAAGGCTATTTCAGAACTTTACTACTTAATGGTTAGAAGCCTGCATCTAATTTCAAGCTTAAATTTCCTGAAGGACATTTTGTATCCATTTGTTCTTCTGTCCACCTTGGTGGTGTACTCAAATAATTCCTCCCCCTCTCGATATTTATCCCTCTGATGTATTTATAGAGATCAATCATATCACCCCTCAACCTTCTTTAGATTAGGCTAAATAAGCCATGCTACTTAAATCCCCTCTCATTAAGCAGCTTTTCCAGTCCACAGATTGTCCTTGTAGTCCTTCTCTGCACCTGTTCCAGTTTGAACACATCATTCTTAAACATGGGGGACCAGAACAGCATGCAATAGCCCAAATGAGGCCTCAATGGCATTAACACCTCCCTATTTCCACTAGAAATACCTCTTCTGATGTGTCCTAGGACTGCATTAGCTTTTTTCATATCCATATTGCACTGGCAACACATTGTCATCCTGTGATCAGCTCCTCCTCCTATTCCATCCCTTCCAACTGATAGAGCTCCAACTTAAAAGGTAAAATGTTTATTTGTCCCTAAATGGATGCCTTGCACTTGCCGTTATTAAAATTCCATCCTATTCCTAATAGCCCAGTTTACAGTGTCACCCAGATCTTTCTGTATGACATTTCAATTCTTCTTTGCATTGGCAATGCTTCCCAATCCAGCCTGGGGCCACAGGCTGCAGCCAGTGAACTAGCTGAACCCAGGGCCAGATCATAAACCTATACACTGTTTCTATCAGCTCTCCTGGGACTTCTCTAGAATCCACTGTCCATGGCAGTGGTTCCCAGCCAGTGTGTTGGGACACATTGCTGCGTCGCCACACAGCTGTAAGTGTGATGTGAAGAGCTGAGGAGATGGCTAGATTTGGCCTGTGGGAAGTGGGGTAGTGTTTCCTGCATGGTCACAAAAATGCTACCAAGCATGTTGCAAGCCATAAAAAGTTGAGAACCACTGGTCTATGGTTTTAACCCCTTTGCTCTGAAGGTTACCACACCACCTACAACCCACCTTCAGATGCCACAATGAAGGGCCATCTGCTTGTGGAAAATGAAAAAATAATAATAAAAAAGTAAACACTAATACAGGACTAGTTTATATTTTAGTGGTTTTCTCATCTGTAAATCCCTTTGTGTTCATTCATTGACAGACATCTTTAAGCGAACAGTACCAGGGAAAAAATTCACTTTAGGCTGAAATAATCCCTTTTACCCCAAACACTAGGCAGAAGTCTGGAGGAGGCCACACTACAGCTTGTGCTACAAAGAGGGGAATGGGAATCTTGCCCTGAGTTTTGAAGACCCTGGATTTTCAAGAAAACTGGGGGAGGTGGGGCAACGTTTAACTGCAGCAAAGAGACAGTCACAGGAAACACAACGAATGCTCTGAGTGAACATATCAAGTGCTTAGCAGCACCTGTTGAAGTATCTTTTGACCAATTAAGGTTTGTACAAGCTGTTGAATCATAACTCGTACAGAAATGAGAAGATGAGTGCTTCTGGCTCTTGAGGCCCTACATTTTCTGTCAGTAATTCTTTAGCCCTGGCATGTGTATAAACATGGGGATGGATAGTTCATATGGGATACTCCCATTAGAGATCAGAAACATCATCTGGAAAACCATCATGGGCCCAGGCCTCTGGTGGATGTGGCACAAGCCTGGACCCCAGCTGAGGACCTAGGGCTGGGCCACCCAGAAGGAGGATCTGGCACTGACCCTGGCTGATGGCAGCAGGAGCCTGATCCATGCCCCAGATTGGGCCCAGGGGTGGAGCTGGCATGCCGAGGGGTCCGGGCCTTGGAAAGCTTTACCATACACTGTGCTCTCTCAAACCCTTCAAGAAGAGGGATGGCACAAGAAGCCTTCCTTGACCTTTTGCTGGGGTCAGGCACAACCGCAGTCCTTGGTCTCTCTGGAGTTCAAGGGCTGTTTCCAACAAGCACTTACAGGGCTGGAAGCCACAGTGAACAGGGCAGGAGGGAACAGCCTTTGATACACTCTTGCAAAGTGGCTGGTCACGGTGAAGGGTATATACTGCATTGTCCCAAGGGGTGCTATAATTGGTGCCCAGGAGGCATTGTGCGATGCACTATGCAACAGGGCATTTCCATACCCCTAACATAATCTGGGGCCTTAGTGGCCTCATCTGGCCTGCAATGCAGGAGATTTTGGGCTTTATTAGTATAGCTCTGCCCTTCTTCCAAGCACACAGACCTGGTGAAGACAATATTGAATCCAAGCCCAAATGTGTTGTGGGAGCCTGGGACATTTAATAGTAACAATCTGTGCCCATCCATAAAACAGAGCTAATCAGACTCACCTTTGGAAAGCACATTGACACCCTCCCAGGCTATGGAAGTGAAAGAAACATGATGTTTCCTCACAGCAGACCTGCTAGAGCAGCAGTGTCCAACAGTTCTTTTCATACTCAACAAATTTGTGGTGAATGTGTTAACATTTTTGCCACGTGTAAAAAAAAAAAAACAAAAAAAACTTTTTATAAACTAGCAAGGTGGAAAAATACAGAATATTTTGAATTATTTATTGATTTAATGAGAAATCTGACCTAACTTTTCATTAAGTAGTGCAGGAAAGTCAGACTACATCTCAACTCTATCTCCAAATTTATGTCCAATATCTGCAACCTATATTTTGATGTCACCACAGAAAAAGTTGATTCAAAGAGCCATGTTGAACCAAAAATTGAAAACAGCTTTGGAATAACTATTTAGAACTGTGATGTCATTTTGATTTAAAATATAAGTTTACATCATAACAATTGAATCAACTTTCAAATGTTTAGTGCTCTGAAGTAAAAATCACATCCAAAATTTCCAAAGTGAATACAGTAAAGAGTGGTATGTTGACAAGTACATAAACATTAGGGGTTATGGTTGACAGGAAGCTGGATATGAGTCAGCAGTGTGCCCTTGTTGCCAAAAAGGCCAATGTCACATTTGGCTGAATTATTAGGAACATTGCCAGCAGATCAAGGGGGTGATTATTCCTCTTTATTCAGTACTGGTAAGGCTACATGTAGAGTATTGTGTCCAGTTTTGGGCTCCCCACTACAGAAGGGATGTGGACAAATTACAAAGAGTCCAGTGGAGGCCAACAAAAAATGGTTAGGGGGCTGGGCACATGATTTATGAGGAGAGACTAAAGGAACTAGGATTATATACTTCACAGAAGAGAAGCCTGAGGCGGGATTTGCGAGGAACCTTCAACTACTTGAAGGAGAGCTCCGAAGAGGATGGAGCTAGGCTGCTCTCAGGTGTCAGGACCTAACAAGGAGAAATGGTTTCAAGTTTCTGCTGGGGAAGCCTAGACTGGATGTTAGGAAAAACTTTCTCACAAGGAGGGGGGTGAAGCACTGGAATGGGTTACTTAGTAAGCTGGTGGAATCTCCATCTTTGGAGGCTTTTAAAGCCTGGTTAGACAAAACCCTGGCTGGGATGATTTTGTTGGAGTACTCTGCTTTTAGCATGGGGTTGAAGTAGATGACCCGATGAGGGCCCTTCCAGCCCTAATATTGGGTAATTCTGAGCAGTTATGAGGCAGCCTCTTTGCTGCTTACTGTCTTACCTGAGACACCAAGCAAAACACAGTGACAAAAGTACATTCACACTATTCCATATAGTACCTGACTCCTGACTGTGCTGTATCACGATGGAATATAGATTCCAGGAGTCCATCGCCACGCCAGTACAACTATCAGGGCACCTCTTATAATACAGTCATCATTTTGGGACAGAGCAATACACCTTAGAACCATTATTCAGGAAATTGGTCTTGTCCACAACTGTAGCCTGTTTTGGGCATATGGCACCAGTGGCATATGGCCAGTGGGGGCAGAAGAGGGCCAAGCAGCCAGGCACTGGCCTGCAGGGGGGCACCAAACCAGTCCTGCACCAGGGCTGGATTGAAGGGGGGGGCTTGTCTCAGCCCAGACTACCTGCTTTTGGGGCAGCTCCATCCTTACCCTTCCACTGCTTAAGCCAGAAGCAGCAGGGTGGCTGCACCATAGCCCCCCATGCTTTTTGGAGGGGACGGAGCCAGAGGTTACACTGCCCTCCCTCTGTTGCTGAGTCCAACACAGAACAGTGTTCCAGCCAGCTGCCCCTTCCCTGGGGCAGAAAGCGGCCAGTGCGGGGCTGCTGTTTTCAGCAGCAGGCCCCTGGAGCAGGCCTGTTCCACGGAGTTCAGGCCACTTCATGCCCAACCTCCACAGCGCTGAACAGCAACTGCCTTGCTTCCAGGCTCTGGAGGGGGCCTGTTTAGCATTGGGGAAGGCTGTGGTCCAAGTGGCCCAAACTCCATGGAGTAGTGCTGCTCCAGAGGCCCACCCCCAAAAGCAACAGCCACACACCGGGGACGCAGGACAGCTGGAAACACTGCTCCACATCTCTGGCCCTGGCCTTGCCCCCCCACAAGTGCCAGGGTCCACAGTGCAGCCACCTTGCCTCCTCTGGCCAATACCATGGATGGTGGAGGCAGGGCTGGCACACCCCAAAAGCAGGCAGCCTGGGCCAATCCAGCTTTGGCGTGGGGCTGGCCTGGCAGATCATGAGAAGCTCTCTGGCACCTGGGGGCTGTCATATTTGCTTCCCAACCCTGTGCCTCATGTCCCCATATCCCCTGCATCCCCCCTCCACACCAAGCAGGGGGGTCCCAGCCAATGTCCCCTGTAAGCTGCGCTAGCGCGCTGCAATGCAGCCTGCCGCAGCCGCCAGCGCAGAGAAGGCTGCTGGCAGCGCACCGTCAGCAGCCAGAGTCCTTCAACAGAGCTTCTGTGGAGCAGGGAGTTTTGAAAACTCCCGCCCAGAGAAGCTCTAATGGAGCATGCCCAGAAAATCGGAGCATGCTCCGTAGAGCTTCTCTGGCCCAGGAGTTATGGCTGGGCCTTGCCGCTCCAGTCCAGCCCCAGGGTAAGTTTGTGGGGGCTGGGGGGGCTGCCGGGAGTGGGGGGGGGCGAGTGGGAGCGGGGGCGTGATGCTGGGACCGGGGGGGCTGTCAGGAGCAGGGGGGTGAGTGGGAGCAGGGGGGTGATGCCAGGAGCAGGAGGGAGAGTGGGGAGTGCAGCGAGCAACAGGCGTTGCTCAGCTGCCCTCTCCCCTTAGAGGGAACATTGGCCAGCCACTGTAACTCTTCTTTCTCTATGTGGGGAGGGAGGAGCTGCACAGGGCCAGGGCAGGCATGAGGTAGTGTGGGGGGGCAAATGAGACTAGGCACCACATAGCCTTGGTATGCCACTGGATGGCACCAACAGGATTGTAATGTAGAAAGGCCTTTTGAAGAAGAGAGGCTGGATTATCAGCAGTGGAGTGAAAACTTTACAAACTAGCTTCTCCCCACAGCACCAGTCTCTCAGTGTGTCCGTGTCCCTGTATGACACAGTTCTATAGGGGTGAAACTGGATCTACTGTTCAGTTTATTTGCCTCACAACCCTGGTGGCAGCATTCAGCTGCACTGAGTGGGTTTACTCTGGCTGCTCAATCAATCCTGCCGCATCATTTAGTGTAGATATGGCCATAGCCTCTGTTCAGGTCCACAGGCTTCTCACTTGAAAAGCCACTACCCTTTCCTTTGTAGAATCTTCAGGAGAAATCCATGCAGAGTCTTCTTCCTCTGCTGGAATTACTGTTATTGAGTCAGCTTACTGATTAACCAAAACGCACTTACACAATTCCCAGGATATAATTGGCTTGTTCCCTATTATTACATTAAAGAATTGTTGATGCATCACACTAGTCTTACTATGGGGTCCTGAAATTTCCTTTGAGTTGTTCAGTGTTGGCCTGTCAGAAAAATTACGCTCCCACAGGAAATATGTCTTCCTTACTCTAACTAGTGATTGCCTTACTTTTTGATTACTAGCCCTTATAATATTACCCTAGCAAAAGTTAAGCAAAGACAATTTTCTTATGTATATAATGAGACAGTCTTCTTTTGAAATTTACTAAGGTGTTTGATTCACTAATATCTTAGGTCAATGAGTTCCAGGGATTGTCTACGTGTGTAAACAGTATCCATTTTAAAACTAATTTTGTTATAAACCCTAGTCCCCTCTTAGTCTCATATTACAGGCAAAAGTGAATAGAAGCAATCATCTAGCCTTTTTTATATACCATACCTCATTATCTCATATTCCTCTCTATAGTCATTTACTTATGAAATTCCCTATGGAGGGGAAAATCCAACCCACTGTGCTTGAATCTGAGAACAAAAATAAATACAAAGATGTAATGAGTGGAATTATAAAAAATGTTCAGTGCTGGCCTAATACTGCACTCTCAAATGAGAGTTTTATGACTAATTCCAATGGGAGCAGTTCAGCCAATTCTAAGAATTTTTGACAATTCTAGCCAAAATATACATCAAATGATAAGGCAAGCAACAGATGAGTACAGCAAGAAAGCATGCTGTCAGCAAATGCCCTGTGCCATGCCAAACTGCAATATGTTGAGTTTAATTTTTGCGGGAACAATGCTGTGTTTCACTGCAATGTAACCTAGCAATGTACACACACAATGCAGCGGTTACAACTGTAAATAGAAAGCAGTATTTCAGTATGGCATGGGATTGATATTTTTCAAAATGGAGAGAGGTGGAGAAAGGTAATGAAAGTCCCAGCCCACCTGTGCCTACACAAAATGAACAAACAAAAAAGAATTGTTAAGAATATATGATGTTATATGCCTGATGTTTGGATTCTCTTTTACCAGATCAAGTGATTCCCCATCGTCTCAGTAAAACAAACAAAGAGTCCTGTGGTACTTAAAGACTAAGGCTATGTCCACACACAAGCCCTTGTTTTGAAACAAGCCATTTCAAAATAATGCCTTATTTCAAAACGCCTCATTTCAAAATAACAAAAAAGCCATTTTGAAATAAGAAAAAAAGTGGAAATTGAAATAGCATGTCCACACAGTGGACATGCTATTTCGTGAAAGGGGAGGGGAGGGGCAGGGAGGCTTGTGCCGGGCCAGGGACACCCCACCCCTGGGATTCCCCTGCCCCCGCACCACCCCTGCCATGGGCGAGGGGGTTTCCACGCCCCCCTGCCGCTCCTGCTGTGGGCGGGGGGGGGGTTCCCCTGCCCCCCGCTGCATCTGCTGTGGGCAGTGGGCTTCCCCAGCACCCCCCTACCGCTTCTGCTGCCGGCGGGGTCAGGGCCGCCTCCCGCCTGGGGTTCCCCGGCGCCCCTGGTCCTGCCCAGGTTTGGGGACAGCCCCAGCAGCGGGGTGAGCCGCCCCTGGAACGGCCACCCTGCAGCAGCTGCAGCCCCCCTGACCGGGCTGCGGAGCCGGCAGCTCCCCTACAGCCCGGGTGGGGGGGCAGAGCCCCAGCCAGCTTCCCTCTGCTTCCCCTTGCCAGGGGTGGGGGGGGGCCGAAGAGGGCTGAGGCACCTGTCCCCCCTGCTCCCAGCGAGAGGAAGTGGAGGGAAGCTGTCTGGGGCACCCTCGGACCTCCTGCACTCCACGCAGCACCCTGGCCAGGGTGCTGGGGGGTGTGTGTGTTTCGAAATAACATGTCCAAACAGTGTTATTTCGAAACAACTGGTTTCGAAATAACCCTCCTTTCGAAAGCAAAGTGGTTTAAGCTCCCTCCTTTTGAAACAGGAAAACGTCATGTGGACCTAGGGACTTTTATTTCAAAATAACCAGTGTTGTTTCGAAATAAAAGCCCTGTGTGGACGTACCCTAAGAGATATATTTATTGCATAAGCTTTCTTGAGAGAAAAATCCCACTTCTTCAAATGCTTTGAAGATGTGGGAGCTTCCTCCCATTCTGTAAGATCCCCCATCTTCAAAGCATCTGACAAAATGGGATTTCCTCCCATGAAAATGCATGCAATAAATATATTTGTTAGCCTTTAAGTACCACAGGACTCCTTGTTTGTTTGTTTTACTGAAGTAGACTAACACAGCTCCCCTCTGGATCTTGGCCAATTGTCTCAGTGTGTTATCTGGTTCAGAACATTAGTGAATGGTGTCTGAAGCCATTCAAAACTGAGTGTCCCCAGAAGCAAAAATACAATACATTGCTGAACAAACCTCTAGAGTCTTAATTGAGTGAATAACGATCAGTACTGGAGAAAATACCAGTGCAAATAGAAGAGGGCTTAAAACCATGCTACTTGGTTGTGCAGAGAATTGCAAAGTGCAAAAGAACTGACACTAGTGGAAAAGATTTGATTTTGCCTTCCATGGAAGATAAGTGTTGAGATGTCCTAAGCAAAGAAACTTCAAGGAACTAGAAAGTATTCCTTTTCTAATAACACTGTCTTCTGCCAGCCTACCAATGAAATAAGCATTATTCATGAAATGATTTGGGATGCCACTTGTCTTGCACTGCAATTTTGATGAAACCACTCATGTGGCAACTTTAGTATGGTTACGATTTACACCTGGTCTATACCCAAGAATAAACTAACAGAAAAACTTTTTTTTTGTAAAGAGTTACCAGTGTGCTGAGAATGATTTCATCACCTCAAACTCCCTGAGCTTGAGCAAATGTGTTGGAATCGTAGCGATCAAGTGACCCCCCCCCATCCCTTCCCTAACCCACGTGCTCTGCCGCTGCTGGCTCCCTCCAGTCCCCCTAGTGTCGCAGACCCTCCTGCCCTGCCACCACTGCTGGGTCCCTCTGTCCCCCCATGTGTCCCTGTAACCCCCCCCCGCTGCTGGGTCCCCTGCGGCTCAGTCCCTGTTTCTGCCCACCTGATGGCTTCACCCTCCCTGTAACTCCCCTCCTGGCAGTTTCTCCACGGTGCAATCCCCCACTTCTACCTTGCCCAACCCCTTCTTTCCTCCATAAAACCCTCCCCCATGCTCAGGGCAGGAGATTTTAAACTCCCCCAGCCCCCCGGCATGGCACTGGGAAGAATATGTCTGGGACCTATGGCTGCCAGGCCTGCATGGTGGTCAGTGATGCCTGTGTGGGTGTGCAACGGTTGCTGCGCCACTGCCCACCCATGCAGCTTACAGGGAACACTGGTTGAGGCAATAATTCTAATAGGTGGATTAAGAAATCAAATAGCATTTAATGTATACAGTTAAAAGAAGTTATTTTCTTCTTTTAGTGGTCCTTTATCTATAATTAAGATTTCCAGGTTTCTCTGCTGCAAGGTTAATAATATCCCTAACTTGCTGCAAAACTGTTTCAGTGTTAGAGGAAAACAGCCTGATGTCTGCTCCTGGCTCAGCTTCTCCCACTTCACACACAGCACATCTGGCTCCTCCAAATTCAACTGCCCTAAAAGCTTGCTCCATGACATCTGCCCCCGAACAGCAGGAAACCTAGTGGAGCAACCCCAAAGCTACCATACCCAATTCCAGAAAATTCTGGCGGTGGACTGCTAAATCTGCCTAGGAATAATGACCCACCCCCAATAGATCTCTTAAAGAGATACCTCCCTATTAGGCATATGGGTTACACATGCACACAGATCCAGGTCAGCAGCATTTGCAAAATACACTTGGGGGAGTCATCCTGCTACACAGAAAGCTGGGAGGACAGAAGAATAGCAGGAGGGGCATGGCGAAGCCGCATCTTTACAGGGCCATAACTAGGTTGTATGGCACCCAGGGCAAGCAGCCCCAAAGG
Organism: Podocnemis expansa; assembly: GCA_007922195.1. Classification (NCBI taxonomy): domain Eukaryota; kingdom Metazoa; phylum Chordata; order Testudines; family Podocnemididae; genus Podocnemis; species Podocnemis expansa. The sequence goes on from ML682104.1 coordinate 132,055, forward strand.
CACCCCCCACCCTTACTGGGGCCCTGATCTGGCCTGGGGCCCAATCCATCCTGGGGGCCAATCTGTCCTGGGGCAGGGAGCTGGATCCAGCCCCAGTGCCCCAGCTGGGCAGCAAGGCAGGTACCTTTCCCACTGCCCAGTAAGCATGGCGAGGGCCGGGCAGGATGGTGAGTGTGACCTCCCCCAACCTCAGCCTGGCTCCTGGAGGAATGCACCTTTGGCAAAGGCACATTCCTCTTTGAGGCCAGGTAAAGTCGGTCTGCTGCCCTTTAAAATTCGGTGCTTGGGGCTTTGCTCTGTTTGCCCCCACCCTAGTTATGTCCCTGTATCTGCATTCTGGACCAGCTATATAAAAATAGGTCTGGTTTGCCAGACAAGTTAAGGGCCCCCTGAAATGCACTGGCTTACAGAATTGGGTGATTACACAAATTCGAAAGAGACAAACCAAAGAATTTGGTGGACACTTAAGAAAGTCATCATGGACTACTTTTGGACTGACAACTCTAGTTAAGATCCTCTCCCATCCAGTGCAGACGTGCAACACAGCATAAGTTGGAGCTCCTTGGAATGGAACAAGAAGATTTCTCCAGCTGTTTGGAGCTGCTGCTTTCAAAGTCTTCCCCTCTCCCCACAGCTCGATATTGCCTCTAAGCATTTTCAAATGAATTAGCCCAGATAAACACAGGAGCGCTGCTTTGGCAACCAGGAGACACTGCAAAAAAAACCCCACTTCTTTGTTGCCACTGGAGAGCGTCCAAGGATGCCGCATATAGACTCAGACTGTAAGATCAGAAAGGATCAATATGATTGTCTAGTTCAATGGTTCCCACCCAGTGTGCCAGGGCACACTGGTGTGCTGCGAAAACACCCAAAGTGTGCTGCAAGCATCCCTGAGAGCTGGAGTTAAAGTTCCCTCCCTGCTCAGCCCAGCCACCTGGGCTATGCAGGGCTGGGAAAAGGGAGGGGGTTAAAGTAAGGGAGAAGCCACTGGAACACAGTTCTAGGGCCCCCTTTTTTTAGGCAGGCAGCATTGTGGTCCCCCTAAAAATAGCAGGAGCAGCCTGAAGGCAGAGTTGCCATGGCTCCACCTTAGGCCCCGCTAGCAGAGAGGGGCGGGAGTCTGGGAGTGTGTGAATCTCCCCTTGCAGGGCGGAGCAGCTTGTGTCAGGCAGCCTGCAAACAGCCCAGGTAAGGGCTTTGGAGCGGAAGGCTGCTGGGGGTTTTGTGTGTGTGTGTGTGTGTGTGTGTGTGTGTGTGTGTGTGTGTGTGTGGAGCAGAGGTGGATGTGTAGCAGAGGGTGTGTAGCTGGGGTTGTGGGGTGGCTGTGGGGGGGGGTATAGCTGTGGGCTGGAGGCCTAGCTCTGGCTCCTGCAGTGATGGGAGAGGCTGGGGGAGGGGAGGACGGGACCCACTGGGGTGGGAGGGAGCAGCAGTGGGGTGAGGATTTGCCCTGGGTGGCAGGGTGCCACTGTGGAGAAGGGGGAAATGGGTGCTGTGCTGTGCTCCCTGCCCTACCTTCCCACTCCCCAGGTTCCCCCACGCCGCCACAAAGCCACTCTTGTTCTCCCTTCCTCTCCCCTCTTTTGCCACCCTAGTGCTGTTCCCCCACTGGCTGCCCTTTTCCTCTTTTGCCACTCCTACCCTGCTGTGCTCCCCACACTCACTCCTGCCACTGCACACAACTCCTGACCTCCCGTGTTTTGCCACCCCTGCTCTGCTACCCCTACTACCTCTAATAGGAGCATTTCCAAAACACTGTGCCATGGTTCATAAATATTCATAAAAAGGCATTTGTTAATTTGCATAGTCATTAGTTTTTTTAATAGTGGTGTGCCTTGAAAAATCTGAAGGTCTCAAGGTGTGCCACGGCAGAGAAAAGGTTGGGAACCACTGGTCTAGTCTGATCTCCTGCACAATGCAGACCAAAAAAGCTTACTCACCCACTTCTGCAATAAACTTCTAACCTATGACTGAGTTATTAAAGTCTTCAAATCATGATTTAAAGACTTTAAGATACAGCGAATCCACCAGCAAGTGAACCATGTCTCATGCTACAGAGACAGGTGAAAAAACCCCCAAACTCTAGTCAATGTAGCCTGGGAGAAAATTCCCTCCCAACTCCAAATATGGTGATAAGTTAAACTCCTAGCACATGGGCAAGTCTCACCAGCGAGTTACGCAAGAATTTGCTGTAATTACTTGGAACCCACACTCTCCAACCTTCCTTCTCAGGCAACTGGCATATCTAGTACTAGTAGTCAGGTTGGGGTTGAGGGAGGTCATCTCCTGATCTGTCCCTGAGCCAAACGAGGCCATCCCATCACACCATCTTCTCCATGAAATTATTCAACTCTGTTTTGAAGGCACTTAGGTTTTTGCCACCCGCAGTTTGCCTTAGATGGCTATTCCAGAACTTTACGACTCTAATGGTTAGAAACCTGCATTTAATTTCAAGCCTAAATTTCCTAATGGACAGTTTAGAGCCATTTATTCTTGTCTCCACATTGGTGCTGTACTCGAATAATTCCTCTTCCTTTCTGGTATTTATTCCTCTGGTGCATTTAAAGACAGCAATCGAATTTCCTCTCAACTTTTTTTTGGTTAGGTTACATAAGCCAACCTTTGAGTCTTCCCTCTCATAAGGCAGGTTTTTCCATTCCATGGATCATCCTTGTAGTCCTTCTCTGCACCTTGTCCAGCTTGAATTCATCTCTCTTAAGCATGGGGGACCAGAACTGCACACAATATTCCAGATGTGGGCTCACCAGCACCTTTTATAACAGTACTAACATTTCTCTGTCTCTACTGGAAATACCTCATCTGATGCATCCTAGGACCTCATTACCTTTTTTCACATCCATGTCATATAGGTGGCTCATAGTCATTGTGTGATCAACTAGCACTCCAGGGTCCCTTACCTTCTCTGTAACTTGCATCTGATGCATCCCCAATTTATAGGAAAAATTCTTGTTATTTGTCCCTGGATGCATGACCTTGGACTTCCTGTTTTTAAATTTCATCCTGTTCCTTATAGACCAGTTTACAAGGTCATCCAGATCATTCTGTATGTTATACCAATCTCTTTCTGTATTGGCAGTGTCCCCCAACTTGGTGTCATCTGCAAACTTAACTGGCACACTCCCACTTTTTGTGCCAGGAACAAAAAGGTTAAATAAAGTTGGTCCCAAGATCGATTTCTGAGGAAATCCACTAATACCCTCCTTCCAGGTTGATAATTCACCCTTAAGTATGACCTGCTGCAGTCTTCCCTTTAACAAATTCCTTACCCACCTTTCTGTTTTCATATTAATCCCCAACTTTTTAAACTTAACTAATAACTCCCTATGTAGAACTCTTTTAGGTGATGTCATCTCTGCACCCCCCTCATGGCAGTAGATGGTTCTGCAACTGCTGCCCCAGTTTCCTCAATGGTGTTTTCAGCCCATTCTGGTGGCTTCTGGTTCAGCCTCTGGCTAGATCACCACAAAACTTCAGGCTCCATTCTACCACCCAGGGTAAGAGAATCCCAACTCACAATTTCCTCTCAAGCACAAAATGGTGGCATCTCAGAGCTCAGCTCAAGAGTTGTTCAGCCAGCCTTCTCTGAGCTCAGCTCTTCGGCCCAATGCCTCAAAGGTATATAAGCTCCAAACTTACACTGAACCTAAATAATTCTGATGATGTCTGGGCCTCAGAGCCTACCCTGGCCTTAAGCAATGAACCCTCTGCCTATTGCTCACTTTAGGAATCATCAGTCAGTACCCAATGAGGTGTTTCAGGCCAGACACACCCTAGCTGAGCAATCTCTCAACATTTTAGGCTCTTCCTCCAAGTCTGATATGGGCAGTCAGGAGTGATTGGGCTCACTGCCATTCATTAATCCTTTCCTATCATGTGGGGTTTCAATACCCCGTCTCAATAAAGTATGCCCTCTGTGAATTCAGAGATCTTATTCAATGGGTTAAACTTACTGTGATTCCCACCTTAGCTAGTGTTCCAGAAACAGTGACAGTGAAGTGGACCAGGAACAGTTTGAGAAGCTCTTTATAGCTCTCCCTACTGCTACACACAACCCATTTCTTTCTAACAATACAACAGTCATCTCCATTGGAATTAATCAAAAATGTACAGAGTCTGTGGGGATATCAAACAACATCTGACTTTGAAGATTTGTTTGATAACCTCTCAGAAGAGTCTCAGACTGGGAATGAGGAAGCAAATGATTTGCCTAGTGTTTTTGGAAGAATCCTCTCTGAAACCATACTGTTTTAGAAGGTTAGTGATTAATTAATCTATTGTATTTGTGCATACATGGTTGATCCTGCTAAGATAAAAAAGTTTCCAGGTGCATCCATGGTTCCAGCCTTCAGCGGGTCTACCACAGTGATGGGGCAAAATTCTACCCTGGCATAACTCTACTAAAGCCAAAAGAATTATGCCGGGGATGAATCTTCCCCATGCTCTTCTTTTGAGGTTTTTGAGACTGTTGGTGTATTTGTGTCTACTGTTCTGAGTGATTCAATTAATCTCAGTATGGATTGCTAAAGTCCTACCATTCAGAGAAACGCATCAGATGTTCTCTGTCAGTTTCATTCCTAATCACTTGTCGCATATGTGAAATCAGAGAATTCCTGTCTGTAAACGAATGTGCTGCAGTAGCCATACCCTCAGTTATCTGGGGGAGATTATGCCAAATTATGATATGTCCCGTACTCAAATGGCCTTGATGAGATGAATAAAAAAAAAAAAAGTTAAATAGGAAGAGAAAAGAGGAAACTTTTTGCCTTAAAGCAGTTGTGACTCAGGCCTCCTGGGATAACCTCCTGAATGCGCACAAATCAGGGCAAGGTGCAAAACCAGGACCCAAACCCCCAAACCACTGGAGCATGGTGCTTAAACCAGTCTCCCAGTCAGTAACAAAACATGCTTCTGATCCCCTCCCCCATCCCATTGGCCACCACAAAGCATAACTAGCTCCCTTATAGCACATCAGCTCCTCCCATTCCCACCTAGCCAATGGGTCTCTTAAAGAAATAGACTCTCCTGACCCCACAGGGCCAGCCACATCACCCAGAACAGTATAGGCTTGGATCGTACCCTAAATACCACATTGCCACCCAATCCTTCTGTAACTACAACTAAAGGTTTATATAAAAAGAAAAGAAACAAAATATGAGAGATGTTAAAGGGTCAAAGTGAATGACATACATATAAATGATTTAGAGCGGGGTTCCCAACCTTTTTAATGCTGGGGACCCCATTTGGAGGGGAAAAAAACTTTGTGCCTTCCCCCCGCAGTGGTGACGGCTACGCGCAGGGCAGAATGTGGCCCACACGACACTGAATGTGGCCCATGCTGCTCTCCTGTCAGGGAGATTGGGCTGCCACGGCCATGGCCCACTCCCCTGAGCTGGGAGCTGCCACAGCCATGGCCCCTGCTGCTGCCTGGGGCTACTGCAGCCATGGCCCCCCCACCCCCGCCACCCACTGAGTGCTCTCTACCCATTTTGGCACTTCCCTGCTGGTTCCCCATCCCCAACCCTCCCCCATGGCCCCTGCCCCCTCCCCTTCCTGGCCATTGGTGCTGGGGGCACCTGGCCACCCCGCAGGCTGCTCTCCCTGAGCATGTGCTCAGGAAGTGGGAGTTTTAAAAACTCCTTGCCTGGGGGAAGCTCCCTGCTTACTGGAAGCCTGGATTTCCATAGCAGCCAGAGACCTTGGTGTTGTCTGACCCCCAGCTCCCAACCAGTCCGCAGACCACTGGAGCCACACTGCGGCCCACCAGGGGTCCGCAGACCACAGGTTGGGAAACAGTGATCTAGAGTCCATAGAAAGCAAGTCCCTGAAGAATTTGTAATTTGCAGGTTATTGCAGTTCCTACGGTAGACAGCCAGCACCTGGTGGATCTCAGTCCTTTTTTCAGTGCCAGAGGAGGGTGTTGCTTGCCCACAGACTGAAGACTGATGACAAAATGGAGATGGGGCCACTGCTTTTTATTACCTCTGGCTTTCCCCATGCTTTTAGAGTCCTTGCCTAATCAAAATGGAAGCTGAGTCACATGGTCAGTTTCTTCCTAGGCCCAGAGTAGCTGGAAACTTCCTTAATAAGCCAGTAAGAGGGCAATGGTTTTGCAGACACCCAGTCTGGGATTGCCTTAGAATCAAATAACTTGGACTATAAATATAAGCCTAACTTCTAATACAGATGTGACACCTACATATAAACCATATAATCATTCCTAACAGATTACAATCTTTCTATTGGTACCAAAAACGGCAAGGACTCTGAGAGCATGGGAGAAGCCAAAGGGGCTAAAAGGCAATAGCCCCAGGTCCATTTTTGTCTTTAGTCTTCAGTCTGCCAGCAACCAACAGCCTTCTCTGGAACTATTCTTCTGAAGCAGAGCGAAGGACTGCGACCTCCCCCCCGTGTGCTGTTGCATATCAGAGGAATTGGCCTAACCTGCAAATGACATATTCTTCAAGGACTTGCTTTCTACGGACTCTAAGGCTATGTCTACACACACATCGTTATTTTGAAATAAGGATTTCAAAATGAGTTATTTCAAAATAAAGTCCTTATTTCGAAATAAGTTAATTCGAATTAACAAAATGTTAATTCAAATTAAGGGAAAGCCTGCTTTTGAAATGGCTGTTATTTCGAAATGGTTATTTTGAAATAAGGCCGTTTGGACCTGTTGTTTTGAAACAGTTGTTTTGAAATAATTGTGTTGTTTCGAAACAACAGGTCCAAACAGCCTTATTTCAAAATAACCATTTCGAAATAACAGCCGTTTCGAAACAATCGGGGTTTAACCTGTTTTGAAACAATGGTTCTTATTTCGAAAGGACGGGATCCATCCTTTCGAAATAAGAAAATGTCATGGGCTATGTTCACACATAGAGGGCTTGTTTCGAAACAAGATGTTTCGAAACAAGCTGTTTCGAAATAGCCCTTTATTTTGAAACACCTTATTTCGAAGGACAAAAACAGTGTCCTCGAAATAAGGGAGCGAAATAGCATGTCCACAGTGTGAACATGCTATTTCGCTTGGGGAGGGGACTGCAGGTACCTGCAGAGGGCTGCAGACACCCGCGGGGTGCAGCGCCTGGTGAGGTGCAGCGGGGTGCCTCACCCCGGGGGCTTTAAAGCCCGGGCTGCCCCCAAACCTGGCAGCAGGGTCCCAGGGGCCAGAGAGAGCACCAGCCCCGGAATCCCCAGCGCCCCCGCTCCTGCCAGGGGTGGGGCTGGGGACAAGTGATTAGGAACGAAACTGACAGAGAACATCTGATGCGTTTCTCTGAATGGTAGGACTTTAGCAAGGACTTTTGTTAGCAGCAGCGGAAGGGGCTGCAGGCCACTGTATGCCTCCTGGAGCCCATTTGCTCCCCTTGCATAGGCCCTGCTGTGCACGTCCTGCCTGGTGCAGGTTGCTGAGCACTCAGCCTGTGTCCCTCCTGACACTGCGGTGATGGGTGGCCATGTAAAACCTCAGTCGCTTGGTGTTGGCTGCCTTGCACCCTCGGGGGTTAAAGCAAGCCAGAAGACAGCCTACAAATTTGAAGGGGGCCTGTGCATTATGGAAAGGGGGCCCGGAGATTTGGAGGGTTCCGTGACACATCAAATTATATTTTAACCACTGCCTACACCTGCATCTGTGACCATGCCCCCCCTCCACAACATAGTGCCCTCCATTGGTCAGGTCCCAGGGGCAGGGCTGTGACCAACGCCTCCTGGGATAATCCTCTGAATGTGCCAAAATCAGGGCAAGCTGCAAAAACAGGGGCCAGACCCCCAAACCACTGAAGGGTGGTACTTAAACAAGTCTCCCAGTCAGTTATTACCCAAGCTTCCGATTCCACACTCTAGTCATCACCAAGCATAACAAAATAGAAACAGCCCCCTTTATTGTACATCAGCCTCTATGATCCCCTCCCTCCCCCCAGCCACTGGGTGTTCTTAAAGAAATATGTTCTCCAGACCCCAACGGGCCAGCCACATCACCAGAACACCATAGCCTTGGATCTTACCCAAAATACCATGCTGCCAGCCAATCCTTCAACAACTACAACTAAAAGTTTAATATAAAAAGAAAACAAACAAAACATGAGAGATATTAAAGGATCAAAGTGAAACAAATACCTACAAGTCATTTAGGCTATGTCTACACAGCACTTTTATTTCAAAATAACAGTGGTTATTTCGAAATAAAAGAAATTTGGTCTACATGGGTGTGTTCACACAGCATTCTTATTTCGAAACAACTCCTAACAGGCTTGCCCCTAAAATGTGTGGGCCCTGAACAGTGTTCTGGGGTGTTCCCCCTTACTTTTGTAACCCTTCTGCCAGGGAGAGATGGCAGAACAAGGGCTGGGTTCTATTACTAGGAGTTCCCCAACCAGCTTGAGCTCCCACCCAGGCTTCTGGGAAATCCTGCACTTTTCTCTGGGAATGCCAAAAGATTAATTCTTCCCCTCACGCAAGCATAAGACTGAGCCTAGTATACACCACTTTTAATAATAATAAAAGGCATGTAAAGACACAATAGCAAAATTGACACTGATTTGGATAATTGGTGCAGGAAAAAGATTCCCACCAGCAGGGGTGTTGCTGCCCCCAAAATAGGTTTGGGGCCGGGCTGAGGGCAGGGCCAGAGGGGGCAGAGCCAGGGCCATCCCTGGGGGTGGGGCTATCACCCCAGGTCCCACTGTTTGCTGGGCTCCACAGCAGCTTTCTGGCCCAGGGGTTGGGGCGGGTATGTGGCAGGAGCTCGGCAGGGCCCCGGCCACACACCACCCTGCTCTGCCCCGCTCCCTTGTGACAGACTGGCCGGGGGGAGGCCTACATAGGCCTATTGCCACAGGGCCCCGCCCTCCCAAGGGATGGCCCTGGGCAGGCTGGCAGCAACCAAGCCCCGGATCCATGGGCCCCAGGGGAAGATCGCTTTGGGCGGGCACTGGCCGGGTCTCTAGTCTTCAGGAGACCCGGGGCACTGGCGCTGAGACTCAGGGCACAAGCCTTATTTGCCCAGTGCTAGCAACACCCCCTGCCAACCAGAATCCCACACAGCATAACAGAACATATGAACACAATAGCAAAACCAGTACTGATCTGGAGAGTCAGTGCAGCACAAGAGTCCCAGCAAACTCCAGGGTATGTAGAGAATGTCTCTTATACCAGCAGTCCAACAGTACTGTCCACTGGTCACTCACACTATCTAGCTTTCTGCCTGCTGCTCACCAACAGCTGTCTGCCAACACCACTCACTGGTCACTCCCACTGTCTGTTCTTCAGCAATTTCAGCTCAGAGAGAGAAATAGTCTCCCCCCTCAGTGATTTCAGCTCAAACTTAGAGCAACCACAAACAGTTTCTTCAATCAAAATAACAAAAGAAAGGCTCTACTGGAAGCCTGGTGATTGATATATCCTTTCACAGTTGGACAGAGGTTTGAGCAGTAACACAGTCATAGCGCTTAACAGAGCTAGAGCTAGAGCTAGAGCTGCCGCTGCTTAACTTCACCAGCCTGAAAGCAGTGGGGGATGGTTCCTTTAAACTAGTAGTAACTTTTACCCTTTACCTAACCTAAACGGAGTTTGAACAATCACGAGAGTATCATATTACAAAATACAGTATTTCATGGTTCTCTTCAGTAGCATTACAGCTATTGACAATTTGTGATCAAATCAACCCAAACGCTATTACCAATATTGCCCTGCGCCCATAGTGAGACTATGCTAATATGTTCTTTGTGCTCATACAAATACAAAACCCATGCAAGTTAGCTGCTCCCCCCTTAGAAGCTGTTAGGCACCGCTTCTAAGCCTGTCTTACACTTTTAATCCCTGGGTGTTGGGCCCACTGGCAGAGGAGACCCAGGGCCCTCTGGCCCCTAATCCACCTCTGAGTTTGAGGCGGCTTTTGGGGCAGGAGAAGCATGCAATGGCCTACAGCCCTGAGCAGCAAAGTCCCCCTTCACTTACCTTAAAAGCAGTGGTTGTTTCCCACCCTGCAAAACACATGGCAGTGGGCTAGGCTGGTCAGGCTCTGGGAACTCTGGTGTGGTGGCATGGAAAGAGCATGCTGTCTCAGAGGCAGGGCTCCTGCTCTGCTTTTCTCCCCAGAGGCAGAGCGGGCTAACCTAGAAAGCTCAGTCTGTGCTCCTGCTCTGCTCCTGGTTTTTGGTAGGGCACTGGGGCTGTGGAGGGAGCCGATCACAAGAAGAAGGAGGTATGGGGGGAAGGAGGTTGGGGCCCCTAGCAAGGCACTGGGGCTGCTGGGGAAACTGGCTGCAAAAGCTGCAGGATGGTTATGGGGCCTGTGGCAGGCAGAGGAGGCTGGCTCCAGGGAGCCAGAGCCATGGGGTGGAGCAGCAAGGTGCCATGGCTGGGGGGGGGGCATAGGGTGGGCTGGGGGCCAGCGGTGGGGAGCTGGACCCATAGGGGAGGTGCAGAAAGGGGGGGGTTGAGGTTGGGACTGGGGGTGGAGTTGGGGATGCAGAGGGGGAAGATGGGACTGTCGGGGCTGGCAGTATGGAGCTGTGGCCACAGAGGGAGTTTGTGGGGGCTTATAGGGGCCCCTGCAATGGGCCTTTTACCTAGGGCCACCAAATGCCTATGTCTGCCTCTGCTCTGAGTGCCAGGACTTGGTTCCCCCTATGCCTAGCCCAGTACTGCAATGGCTAGAGTCAACCACTGTCAAGTCACAGTACTGTGTCATCACACAGTAGTAAGCATGTTGCAGAAAGACAGGGAGATGGCTGGATTTGGCCTGGAGGGGTGGTCTAGTGTGTCCTGTAAAGTTGCATTATGCTGCCAAATGTGTCATGACTGGGAAAAGGTTGAGAAGCACTGAGCTAGATCATGATGGCTTTATTTACCGTCCACTGTCACTCAAAGCTGGTCTGATTCACTTTCACAGTCTTATCCACTACAAGTTCAATATGGTTGGGACAGAACATTACGGAAGAGTGCTTACAGTGCATGCAGCTGTGGGGATTTTTTTTTTTTTTTGTTACATTGCACATTTTCATTTCCACTCTCTGCAGGGATAGCTACCATTCTGAGGCACAGCTGATGCTGTTTGTCAGAGACGACACATGCAGGGCTCTGTCAAGGACATTTTACTTTTGTTGATTTTAGTCTCCCATAATCTAAACCATAAGTCATTCTGGATGAAGTGATGGTGTTGTTTTTGCAGACCTGCTTAAACATTCCACAAAACAGTTTGCACTGAAATTTGGCCATGAAAATATTTTTCTTAAATTTTTTTACAATCCTTTTCTCCCCAACCCCACCAAACCTATGTGCTGGGTCTAATATAACTTGACAGTGATTCTTTTAAGCAGCATATTGGGTATGCCTACACTCACAGATTGTTTTGAATTAAGGAGGCTTAATTCGAAATAACTTATTCCCTGGCCAAGCATGCACTTTATTAAAGCAAATTAAGCAGTTCCTTAATTTGAATTGAGGAAGTGCTAATTCATATAATAAAAACCCCTTTTATTTTGAATGGCCTTTGTATAGAGTTTCGTAGAAGTTGTAAATTGAATTTAACCCATCTATCTAGATGCTTTCAGTGGCATACTGACCCAGAGAGTGGAGGGGGGGGGCATAGTGCCAGGTGCTGGCTGGCCATGGTGCCCAGCCAGTCCTATACCAGGGCTGGGTTGAAGGGCTCCTCTCTCAGCCCAGGCTGCCTGCTTTCAGGGCCTGCCAGCCCTGCTCCTGCCCCTGCCCTCCCACCGTATAGACCACAGGCAGCAGGGTGGCCATGCTGAAGCCCCCCCCCCCCCCCCCAGCTCCCAGAGGCTGCTCTCTCTCTGCTGCTGAGTTTGATATGGAGCAGCATTCCTGGCTGCCCTCCCTGCCCTTGGCGAGGCACCCCTCCCCAGGAATGGAGAGCAGCCAGTGCATTCTGGGCTGTTGCTTTTGGGGGGTGAGGCCCTGAAGCAGGCCTGTTCTGTGGAGTTTGTGCCACTTCTCCCCCAGCCCCCTCTCCCCCCAGCATTGAACAGGCCTTCTCCAGGGCCTGAGGGCAAGGTGGCCTCTGTTCAGTGCTGAGAGGGTGAAGCAGCCCAAATTCCATCAAACAGGCCTGCTCTAGGGCCCATTAAAGCAGCAGCATAGTGCCAGCTGCTCTCCACCACCTGGGGAGGGGCAGCTGGCTGGGGGCAGGTGGGGCGATCAGAAACCCTGGTCCACATCTACAATGGAAGGAACGCAGCACAGCCTCTAGCCACAGCCCCCCACCCCAAAGCGCCAGGGGCTGCAGCACAGCTACCCTGCTGTCCCTGGCTGTTGCGTATCATGCCTTGCAAGTAGAAGGGTGGGGGCAGGTCCCTAAAAGCAGGCAGCCTGGACTAGGACCCCTCCAATCCAGCCCTGGTGCAGGGCTGGCCAGTTGCCCTCTGCAGTCCAGCAGAGGCTATCTGGTACCTGGGGGCTGTCATAGTTGCCTCTCCCCCACCCCTACTTTGTGCCCTGCTGCCCTCTGTGTCCCTCCCTCTGCACAGAGCAAGACTGCCTATCCTGTGGGAGGGAGGGGGCTGCACAGGGAAGGGGGCAGGGCATGAATCAGGGGTGGAGGAGGGGCAAATGTGACTTGCCCCTGAGTGCCACATAGCCTTGGTATGCCACTGGATGCTTCTCTACTTCGACCCTAGTCACTATAGCTTTTGATCATCTCCCAAGGATATTTAAAAACAAAAATAGCTAGTCCAGTCTGGCTCTTTCTTTCATCTAGGACATTGAAAAGCAGTGCAAAACATAGTTGGAACCGGAAGCACATGGAATACTGTGTCATGGGATGCACATCTTTGCCCCCCCAGGACATGATCTGCTTAACTTTTCTGTTCACTTATGCATTATGATTGTATGCCACTTAGGCCATGCAGAGTTTCTTTATGAATGTTTATAATCTATACTTCCTGATTACTGTATTAGCACATTTCCTGTAGCATCATGTAGGTGCACAGAAATGTGGCATATTTTGCATGGCTCAGGATGGAGTCAGACTCCACACAGCTCAGATGCATGCTCAGAGTGGGAGCAGCAGTCTGTGGTGTGGCCAGATAGCAGCAGCTCTAGTGGCCAGGTAAGGGGCCTTGGAGGATTTGGGAATGGCAGCCAGCTGGGAAAGGGAGCAGGTGGAGCCAGCAGCAGGGTAGGCATGTTATGGTGAGATTGGAGGGGTCAGTCTGACTGGGGGACCAGGAGAGCAGGTGGGACCTCTCTAAGAAATAAAATTGTTTTGAGGGACGACACGGACTTCAGTGGGAAAAGAATCTTTAAAAATGTTTTGTAAGCTGTGCTAAAGCATATTGGGTATAATCACCTTGGTAACTTCCAGGACCACTAGCAGCTAATTTCCCTCATTTGCTGTACAATGGTTTTATGAGTCAAAAGAACAAACATGGAGTTATGTGGGACTTTTAAAAACTAGCAAATTTATTTATCACATGCGCTTTCATGAGAGAAAATCCCACTTCTTCTATGAAAGCTTATGCAATAAATAAATTTGTTAGTCATTAAAAGTGCCACAGGACCACTTGTTTGCTTTTCTGAACTAGACTAACATAGCCACGCCTTTGGAATGAGTCAAAAGACTGTCTTTGGTGGTCATTTTGTAAACTCAAGTAGGATATTGTGTATATTTCACTCTGCTAGGAATGATTATATGGTTTATATGTAGGTATCATACCTGTAAAAGATACTAGGAATGTTTGTTTTATTTGTACTTGAAGTTATTTGACTCCAAGCAATCCCAGACTGGATGTCTGCAAAACTATTGTAATCCTAATTGCCTATTAGGAGCTCCTAGCTGACCCAGGGATGGGCAGGGGGAATTCAAACATCAAGAGATTAGTTTACAAACACACTATAATCTTTAGCTATTGAGTTTATATTTGCTGTTATGATACGTGGGCCACTCTAACCATCTGCTGGATCTGCCCATTGGTCACTCCATCTGCTGTTCCACTTCAGTGATTTCAGCTCAAAGAGAAAGAGTTTGCCTTTCTCAGTGATTTCAGCTCTTAAACTTCCAGTAGCTGCAAACAGCTACTTCCATTAAAATAACAAAGAAAGGTCTCAAAGAAGCCTAGCCAGATATGTCGTTTGACAATGGGACCAGAGAGTGAGAAAATGCATCAAACATAGCTCTAGAACTAGCTACATAAGCCCCACCCCATCTCCTTTTTTCAGGCTGAAACAGACAGTGGCCCACTCTTACAGTCTCTTTTTAGCTGAGGGTAGCTTTTACCCTCACCAAAGACAGTATTTCATATTTCCCTTCAGTAGAATTACAGATATTGACAAATTTGAGATCAGATCAACCCCAGATACCATTACCCATATTGCCCTGCACCCATAGTGTATTTATGCTAAAGTATTCTTTGGGCTCATGCAAATACTAAACCCATGCAGATTAGTTGTCTCCCCCAGAAGCTGTTAGGCACAGCTTCTAATGAGAGAAAGAGAAACTTTTATGAGAAATGTATATACAATCTTCTCCAGGTCTACCACAAAGAAATGCAAATTTGATAAGATAGTGACTGCTTCTGAAAATGAATCAGTTTCTTTCAGACCTAGGGCCAGCGGAACACCATAAGCACAGTAGGTGCTGCAGGGTGGTGCCAATGTTTGAAGGGTGCGAAAATGCATCCCTGGCCTGGCTGTCCCATGCTGGTGGGGACTGGGTGAGCCAACCAAAAGTGTGGCCAGGTTCAGCGTGGCTGGCGCCCCCCCGCCCCGCCATGTGTGCTGCTCTCAGTTCTGTGTCAGACCAGCGTGGAGGGGGCGGGAGGCAGCGCAGAGTCGGTATCGCTTCTCCCTGCCAGGCCATGCTGCCTCCTGCCTCCTCTCTGCTGCTTCAGCACAAAGCAGAGAACAGCACCTGTGGCTGAGGGAGGCAATGGGGAGTGGCAGGTGGACCAGCAGTGCTGCACCACTGCCCCCTCCCAATGCCGAGGACCGGGCAACAGCCAAAAGGGCAGCCCAGTGCAGTGCTGCTGGTCTGCCCGCTCACCCCCCCCCGCCACCATGGGTGCTGCTCTGGGCTCCGTGTCAGAGCAACGGGGAGGAGGCAGCACAGAGCTGGTATCACTGCCCCCCCATCCTGGCTGCGCTGTCTCCTGTCCCCTTCCTGCTGCTGTGGCATGGAGCCCAGAGCAGCATGAGTGGTGGTGGTGGTGGTGGTGGTGGTGGTGGGGGCTGTGGGCAGACCTGCAGTGCTGCACTGGGCAGCCCTTTTGGCTGCTTGCCAGGTCCTTGGCATTAGGGGGGCAGCACAGGGGTCTGCCCCTCCCCTGGGCTGGTGGGAGCCCCCCCAGTGCCAGGGGGGTGGGGGGATCCCACAGAGGGCAATTTGCCCAGGGCCCCCCCCCCTACGGATAGCCCTGCCCAGGGGAGGGGAGGGAGGAATTCAGCCATTTATAGGTTGCAGGAGGGGGTGCCAGAAACCCTAGTGCTGGCCCTGTTCAGACCTCTCAGTGAAGTGCACTGTTTATCTAGACACTTTGCACTGAAAGCAGTTGTTCACAACCATAATTCACTAGTAGAGTATATCACTCTCATTTCTTAAGTCGACTTAATTTTTAAGTCAACTTTATTAAGTTGAGTTAAGCCAGTGTAGTCTGGCTTTAGGCTTAAATAGATTTAATTGGCCTCCTGGACATCTGAAACCTTCCTGGCAACCAGGAAGTGCCTGCCACGGCCAACCCCCCCAGGGCAGGACACAGCCCTGCCCACCCTGCTCTACAGCCAGAGCTAGGCAGGACTCCGGCTGTGTGACAGGCATGGCCAAGGGCAGAGCCAGGCATGCCAGGAAGCAGATGCCCATCCTGGACCACAAGATCTTAGATCTCCTGACATTTGGGGGAATGAAGCCATACATTCCCAGTGCCAGGGGAGCCAGAGGAACCAGGATGTGTATACGTCCATCTCTAAGTCCCTGGCAGAGAGGGCCCACACCCGCACAACCCAGCAGGTGCGAGTGAAGGTCAAAGGCCTCTGCCAGAGCTATTACAGGGCCCAGGAGGCCATGCAGCACTTGGGGACAGGCAACACCACCTGCCCCTATTACACCTAGCTGATTCCTTCCTGGGCCATGAGGCTAATGACAGCCAGCCAGCTGGCACCGTCAACACCACTGAGCCCCCCTCCCAGGACAATGACTGGATGGAGGGCTTGGTGGATGAGGACATAGTGCTGAGCTGGGGGTGGGGTGTACATAAGCACACTGGATGATGCTCCCTCCCTACACCCTGGACAAGGTGACATGTCACCAGCCTCCTGCTGCACATGTGCTCCCTCCTTGCGGGCATGGTGGGACAGGCAGGTAGGAGAGGGACTGTGGAGGATAGGGCTCAGGGATAGTCAGAGTCCTGGGAGGGAGGGGGGAGGGGGGGAGGCAGTTGCACAGGGGCAGGGGTGTGTGTCATGAGAGGACTCAGAGCCTAGCGGGGTGGGGCCCTGGCAGGACTTGAGTGGGAGCACTGTCAGTGCAACAGCCAAGGCCAGACAGCGTGTGTCTGACACATGGCACATGGTCTCAGGAGAGACCCCTCTCAGCAGAGCATGGCGGTGTATCCTAAGGGGCTCATGTCCCAAAGGACAGGGGGAATGGGAAGCAGGAGAATGGACATGGGACAACAGGTCCTGTCAGTCTGCTCGCCGCACTACCTAATGGGGGAATCCTGTTCTTTGCTTCTGTTCTGTATACCCTGACACCAGTCACTCCCGGGGGGCATCCAGCCCTGATCAGGCAGAGGAGGAGGGGTGTCACGCGAGGGAGGATATGCTTTGTATATGGTCTCTGTGGGTACATCTACACAACAAACCATCAGTGAGTCTGAGCTTGCATCTGCGGCCTCAGCCTTGCATTGCAGCCTCACAAAGAGCTGTGTCATGGTTCCTGCTCAGGCTGTCTCTAGAGCCAGGGAGCAGGATTGGTTTCAGAGCATGTAGCAGGAGTCCTGCAAACACAAGTCTGTAGCCCCAGACTCTGGGTCTTGTGACTGTAAGTACTTTTGCAGTACAGCCAGCAAAGACAAGCTACTACCTCCGCTGGGCCAGCTGCATGGTGTCTAATGCAGAAGGACCATTTACATTCACTACTAGCCCTGAAAGCTCACCCTGCTAGACTGTAAACATGCTTGAGCTAGGGCTGTCTGCCCTGCGCCCTCTGAGGTGCCAACCACACCATAGGTATTTCACAGTTTGCACTGAGCCACTCCAATGAGCCATCCAGGTGTCACCACTAACTATGCTGGGCTATTCTATGAACACTTGTCATTAAAAGGTAGCTACGGCAGTCCACTCTAGTCACTCAGGGGGCTATGTCTACACTACAGGGCTCAGTAAAGCTGGCTGAATAAGGTCTATTTTAAATCAGCTTAAAGCAGACCTTATTAAGTCAGCTTAGAGTGTCCACACTCAAAACCCCAGAAGACTGCCCACGTCCACACTGGCAACTGCTAGGTCACCCTAGCAGTGGTGCATTTTAGGTAGCTTGGCTACAGTGTACCACAGCAGAAGTTTCCCTCTCTCCCGTCCACTTCCTTTACTAAAGGAAGTCAGTGACCACACCACCCTCCACATGATGCGTGGCAACAGAGCACTCAGGGAGCCCAATGTGGCCCAGCAATGTGCCAGCATGGTACTCCACAGCCTCCATACATTGGCCAGACTCCTCCAGCTCTGGACCAGGCACCACAGAGCAACTGCCAGTGCAGGGGCAGGCTGCAACAGGCTGACTCCCCCCCCCCCCCCCCAACTCTCCCTGGCAGCTGGTGCAGACAGGGTGACCTTCATACACCCACACATCTGGGCATGGGAACCCAGCAGTGACTGGTGGCATTGGATTTTTCTCACCACCTGGGACGATAACCACTGGCTGCAGAACCTGCAGCTGAGAAAGAGCACCTTTTTCCAGCTTCTGTCACCATCCACAGCCTCCCATTCCCCCCGGCACCCCTCTGTCCCCAACACAATAAATACAATAATGCACAAGACACAATATAATGGTGTAACATGGGCTTTATTTACAGAAGAGGTGTGGGGGGAGGTGAGGCGGGTGCAGGGATGGGAGCTGAGGGGGTTGGGGGAGTTGGGGGGGGGTGAGAGGGTTTGAGGGGAATCAGTGGGGGTTGGGGGGGGTGTTGGGCGGGTGGCTAGTGCTATGGAGCTTGCAAATTCCAGGCCTGTACCCAGCCACCCTGAGCGCGGGGCCTGCAATGGTGGAGAGTGCTGGCATGGGGATCCCGGGCGGGGGAATTTGGAGCCCACCAAGCATTCTGGCCCTATGCCACGTACTCCAGGGCCTGGGTCTGGTGCTCCACAAGTCAAGCAGGTGGTCCATCTATGCCTGCTCAGCTCTATGGTGGACATTCTCCTCTTGCCTGTCCCCTCCTGCCAGGCGCGGAGGTCTGCCTCAGCTTGTTCAGACACCTAGAGGTGGTCTTTAAAGATATTGTCCAGGGAGCAATGGACTCTCCTTTGCCTAGTAAGGGCTGGGCACCCCTGGTGGTGACTGGTTTCTGGGTCACAGGATTTGCAGGGGAGGAGAAAGAACAGGAGTTCCCCCATTAGCTAGTGTGGGGTGCAATCTGACAGCAGCTGCTGTTCCATAGGCACCCACCCACCTGCTTCCCATTCCCCCTGTGCTTTAGGACATTGACCCCCTAAAATAAGCCACTGTGCTGCGATTCATGGTGTTGGTGTGGTGCCCAGGCTGGCAAGGCCTAGGCTGCCCTGTCCTGAGGGTCTTTCATGCAGCTCATGCTGACAGTGGCAGGAACATGCTGCCTGGTCGTTCCTCTCCCACCGATGGTGCCCCCCCCCCGCGAGGACACTGCACTGCTCGGCTGTGGGGCCCCCGCCAGACTGCCCCTCCATCCCACCCAAGGGAGGGCCTCTGTGTCCCCCATTGGGATCCTGCCTGTCCCATGCCCACCGGCAAGCTCTGTACCACCTGCCTGCCCCACCATACCCACAGGGAGGGTTCACTCACCAGTATGTGCAGCAGGCGTGTCTTGTGACGTACCCTGGCCTGGGTCATCCAGGGCAGGTGTAGCCTCCTCCCCAGTTCCCAGGATGAGTTCTGGGCTCCTATTGTCTGAGCCTGAGGTGCTGCCACATCCTGGCAACGACCATCCTCCTGCTCAGCACCACATCCTTGTCCACTGAGCCCTCCTCCAGGGCATCACCAAAGGAGGGGCCTTGGCAGTGTTGAGGGTGTGGACTGGTTCTGCATCAGGCTCCTGGCCCAGGAATGCATTGAGTTTTCTGTAGTAGAGGCAGGTGGCATCGACTGCCCCTGCGTGTCACCTGGCCTGCCAGGGCCTGTAATAGGCCTGGTGGAGGTCTTCAACCTTCACCTGGAGCTGCTGGGTGTTGCAGGTGTGGCCCATCTGTGCCAGGCCCTGGTACACAACCTGGTTGACTTCCCTGTTTCACTGGCTCCCCTGGAGTCAGGTGTGGATGGCCTCATCCCCCAAAATGCCAGGCGGTGCAGGGTGTACTGGTGGGTCCAGGAGTGGGCCTGCTGTGAGCTGGCCTGCAACATAGCTCCACCTCAGCCAGAGTCCTGGCTAGCTCTGGCTGTGGAGCAGAGTGGGCAGGCCTTGTGCCTGCCCTGGGATTGGTCAGGGCAGGAACTTCCTAGTTGCCAGGCAGCTTGCCTGCTGCCTGGAGGCTAATTAAGTCAATTTAAGCCAACTCCCAGGCTATATTGGCTTAAGTTGATTTAATATCAACTTAAAAATTATGTCAATATAAAAAAGTGAGAGTTACTAATGCAACACTAGCAAACACTGAAGGTGATCTAATAAATGCCAAATGTGGCCAGGGCTTTGCTTAAGTCAACTTAAAAGCCTCCTTAAATCAATTTAAGCCCATGGGCTCTGTCTACACTTAGAATGTTAGTTCGAATTAACTGAATTCGAACTAACCAAGTCAAATTAATTCAGTAAATTCGAACAACATGGACACACTAGGAAAACCAATTTGAGCTAACATGTCCATGGACAGGACTTGGTCATCTGAATTGGAAGAGGGGCACCATGGGAGGTGTGTTAACATGGCTCCCAAGAAGGGCCATGCCACCACCCAATCTACTGCCAGGCTCCAGCCCTCTGAGCCCTGCACAGGAAAAAGCATACCCTGCCCAGCTCTAGCTGCAGTGCCACTAGAGCTGGGCAGGCGATGCTTTTCCTCACAGGACTCAGAAGGCTAGAGCCTGGCAGGGGATATTTTCCCTTCCCAGTGCACTCCCTTGATACTGCTGGCCTGGCAGGGGGAGAAGGGTTTCCCCCACCTGGCTCCAACTGCGCTGCCTGGGGGCACGGGGATGAGATCCCCAGGCAGCACTCCAGCTCCACTTGCCGGCATGGGGAAGGGATCCTCAGGGCGGGGATGGGACCCCCCCCCCGGGTGCTGCTCCAGCCCAGCTTGCTGGCACAGGGAAGGGATCTCCGTGTGCAGCTGGAGCTGTGTTCCATGGGTGTTGGGAAGGGATCCCTGCATGTGGCGGGGCTGGAACAGCACCCAGGAAGGACAATACCAGCTGTGTGTGGGGATCCATTCCCTGTGTCGGGACGTGGGGCTGGAGCAGCGCGCCAAGCTTTACTCCCAGGGCCCCAGGTCTGGAGCCGGCAGCAGGGCTCTGTTGCCAATGCCTGGCAAGGGAGCTGGGAACCGGCTTCAGGGGTCCCTGTCCCCACCAGTGCAGCCCAAGCCAGTGCACCAGTGCACCCTGGGAGGAAGGTCAACCCATGTTAACTAACTAGCAGTTAGCACAAATTAACAAGGCTACACTGGGTCAATTTGACCTTTGGAATTTTACCATGTCAAAGTTAACTTTCATCAATTTGACCTAAGGAGTTCCTTAGTTTGAATTCATAAAAGCAAGTGTGGCCATGCACTTCTTTTAATTTGAATGATCCTCATCAATTTGAATTAAATTGTAAGTGTAGACATACCCACAGTGTAAATATACCCAAGGAGAGCACTTAAGCAGGATGTGTCACAGAAGTCATACCATCTGCAAAACCCTCAGCACAGAGTCAGATGTGAGGTGGGCAGAAGCCGTGTGTTTTTTGCACAATGGCAGTCACATCAGCAAGCAGGATCCCAATCTGATGAAACCAGGACTATTGCTGCTGATCATAGAATCATAGAATCATAGGGTTGGAAGGGACCCCACGAGGTCATCTAGTCCAACCCCCTGCCAAAAAAGCAGGACCACTCCCACTAGATTATCCCAGCCAGGGTTTTGTCCAGCTGGGCCTTGAACACCTCCAAAGATGGAGATTCCACCACCTCCCTAGGTAGCTTATTCCAATGCTTCACTACTTGCCTAGTAAGAAAGTTTTTCCTAATATCCAGTCTGGACCTCCCCAGCTGTAACTTGAAACCATTGCTCCTCATTCTGTCCTCTGTTACTATTGCCATAGCATCTTTGACTCTGGAGGTTCTTAGTGGATACATGGCCACGTGTTCTCCTGGTGTAAAGCTCCATTGCTGTCAACAGAGATGTATGTTTACATGTACAGAGCACTAATTTCAAAGGCAATCATTTCTCCCAATCACTGAAATGCAGCTGCTTCTGGAGTGTACTAAGCAGTATTTGAATAGCCGAGAGCACCAAGTTTAGAAGAATACATTAAGTTTAAACTACCAGGACAGTGTCGGTAGATATCATGTTACTGCTCCACTGCAGTTCAGACAGTGGCCTAGGGCCAGTGCTTTGAAAATATAGGGATCCAGTAAGATAATGTGAGTGTATCAAAGTGTGAGGCCTTGTTTTTTTCAGCCAAGCTTAGGCCTTGTGCTTGGCTAAACAGTACCAGCGATAGGGGAGACAGCAGCCATGAGCTATATAGCATGTGTCACATCTTCACGTTCCTGAAACTATTTCAAAACAATGTAATATCAGGCTGTTGAGAAGGTGATGGTATCCTAATGGTCCTCACCATCACCAGATAAAGAACCAAATGTTTAGCTGTCTAAAGGAAACTGCTTGACAGCTTTCTGTCTGGAAAGGCATAGCTTATCAACATGGTCCTAAAAGCTGTACTACTTGTTGTTTGTCTTCATGGTCCCCACTTTCCTACTGTGTACTAAATGATTTCTGTCTCATTCTTTAGTTGTTTCTATCTGTTGCATAATGAAGTGCCTTATTTTAAATCAGTGAAGATGGTGAGAAATGATTGGTTAAAAAATATTTCATAGCATATTAGGACAGTGTTTTGTAGTATTAGTCTAAAATGATTGGTTAAGGTACAGCTAAGTAGGACTCAAATTTTAACTATATAAACTGGGGTCCCAAAGGAAGCTCTTTAGAACATAACTGCAGAACGCAGCCCAAGAAGATCAGCACTGCTAAATTCCAATAGCCCACCAACCAAATTGTGTCACAACTTCAGTTCCCAGATGATCTGATTTTGACTGGCCACCAGGAGACGTTTGACTGCCTTACTGGGAACGTTGAACATAATATGTTTAGTGTGTATTCTGTTTTGGTAATGGGTAATAGATGTAAGGCAGGTCTAGAAGCTGTGCCAAACAGCTTTGGGGGGGAGGGGGCTGATCTGCATGGGCTTTGTATTTGCACAAGCATATTCTATCTGTTGCATCACAAAGTGCTTTATTTTAAATATTAGCATAGTCTCACTATGGGTGCAGGGCAATATGGGTAATGGTATTTGGGTTGATTTGATCACAAATCTATCAATATCTGTAAGGCTACTGAAGAGAAACATGAAATGCTATCTTTTGTAATATGATACCCTCTTGATTGGTCAAACTCTGTTTAGGTTAGTTGACGAGTAAAAGTTACTGTGATGCTGTCTGGGTCTAGGGGACTGATTATGATTATTTTTCATATCAACATTTCATATTTGCAAGAATCCATATTGAATATCCCATATTCGGTATCAGCAGAAAGGCTGTAATATGCTAAGAATTATGATATGGTTTTTATGTAGGTATCATGCCTGTATTAGCAAATACAAATCTATTTGTTTTTTATGTGTGTTCCAAGTGATTTAATTTTACGGCATCCCCAGACTGGCTGTCTGCAAAAACATGATCTTCCTGATGGCCCATCAACAGAACTCCCAGTTGAGCTGGGCCTAGGAGAAAACCTGTTCAGCCAGTCACGCAAGCTGACCAAGTGACTCAACTCTGTTTTCATTCGGCAAGGAACCTGAAAGCATGGGGAGAGCCAGAAGGTGATAAAAGGCCATAGCCCATTCTCATTTTGTCTTTAGTCTTCAGTCTGTCCACAACCAACACCCTCCTCTTGAACTATTCTCCTGGGCCTGAACAAAGGACTGAGACCCACACAGCCGCTGCTTCTGGGTGCAGACCAGATGAGTGGGACTAACCTGCAAACTACAGGAATTTCAAGGATTTGCTTTCTATCAATTCTAAATGATTTGTATGTATGTGATTCACTTTGACCCTTTAACATCTTGCATATTTTGTTTGTTTTCTTTTTATATTAACCCTTTAGTTGTCATTACTAAAGGATTGGCTGACAGCATGGTATTTTGGCTAAGATCCAAGCCTATGTTGTTCTGGGTGATGTGGCTGGCCCTTTGGGGTCAGGAGAACCTGTATCTTTAAGAGCCCCAGTGGCTGGAGGGGGACCATAGGAGCTGATGGGCATAAAGGGGGGGGCTGTTTCTATTTTGTTATGCTTGGTGAGGACCAGAGTGGGAAATCAGAGGCATGTTTTCCTACTGACTGCGAGACTAGTTTAAGTACCAACTGATCAGTGGTTTGAGGGGTTGGCTTCTGGTTTTGCAACTTGCCCTGATTTTGGCACATTCAGAGGGGTATCCCAGGAGGCACAGGTCACATTACCATTAACGAAAAAAGAGCTGGAAAGGTGGCCACCACTCCCCTTCAGCCTGGTGAGGTTAAGAAATGGTTGGGGGAGTAGCATTAGCTTATCTGAACTATGCCTGAGGCACTGCCTCAACCCCTGCCCTACTGTGAAAGGATAGATGAGTGACCAGGCTTCTTTGTTATTTTAGTGGAAGAAGCTGTTTACAGTTATTCTCGGTTTAAGAGCTGAAATCACTGAGAAGAGACCCTCTCTCTGAGCTGAAATCACTGAAGAGAAGCCAGTGGATGGCTGGACAGCAGATGTGACCATCGGGTAGAGTCAGCGAGCAGTGAGAGTGGCCAGGGGAGGGCTGAACAGTGTGAGTGACCAGCGGGCAGAGCTGACAGACAGTGGGCGGAGCCAGCAGGCAATGAGAGCAGGCAGCGGATGGGCTGGACAGCGTGTGTGACCAGCGGAGCCAGTGGCTGGTGCAAGTGGACAGAGTGAGTGACCAGTGGGTGCTGTAGTAATCCTTGGGGAGGAAGGGGTTAACACTCTGGTCAGTGAGTCCCAGGACAGCTAATAGGAACGAAGCACAGGTTTTTGAATTGGAACAGCAACCTGGCCTGTACCTGTTTGGATGTAGCAGAGCTCCTGGAAGGATCAGGAGGAGGCCAGAGGGGCCTGAGGAAGAATCCAGCAACATTCTTACCAAAGATAAGTTAAATTTGTTACTGACCAGGCGTGGGTAGAACAGGGAATGTTTACTTAGACGCAGTCAGGGTATTTTCTTTGTTTTTGGCTCGTTTCTTGGATTTCTCTGTGCTGAGCACATGTAACTCCCCCCAACTACCCTGTAACTACCTAAGTTAATTCCCAGAGAAGCAACTCTCTGTGTTTATTATCTGTTCTTTTTGATTAAAGATTACATATGGCACCCCCCATCATCATCAGCATGCTGTGGAAGGATTTGCAGACCCATGAGTAGTAAAGGGCCCTACCGTGAATCAAACCATTTCCTTGCCCGTTTTTTGCTGGAAATCCCTCCCACTGACCAGCTCCCCCAACATCCAGTCCCGCCCCCCCTGCCCACCTGTCACTGGATGTCCGAGCCTCGGCCAGTCACCTGACATCTGGTCCTGCCCTGTGGGTGTGACTTCTGGCTCAAGACGACGACCTGAGCGGAAGTGGGTGGCGTGATCCCTCCCAGAATGCCTTTGAGCCAATAGGAGTGGGTTTTGCCTCCGAGAGTGGGATTGGCCCCAGAAGGGCACATGGCGGGGCAGCCCTCCCCAGAAGCGGGCAGTGTGACCCTCTGCCAATAGCAAGAGGGTTTAGATCGGCCTGGTGGGGCCGCATGGGCCAATTGGGAGGGTTGGCACCCCGCACCCGATCTGTGGGCCTCGACGGTTGGCGGCGGGTGGCACTGGCCCCTGGAAGTCTGGGCCTTTAAAGCCACACAACCTCTGGCTCATGCACGAGACCACGCGGTTCAGATCGCGTGGAGAACATGGACGCCTTCTCCACCCCCGCAAGGCCTTCGTTATTGGTTTTGGCTCCTATGGCCCCTCGGCATAGAAAGTGGTGTGGCAGCAATAGTTTGGAAGAGAAGAGTCCTTTGGCTCAGCCTTTGTTCGACACCCCAGACTCCGAAACCCCAGAGATCTTGTCTCAGCCTTTATTCGACACCCCGGACCCTGAAACCCCTGAGATCTTGAGGCAGCTAGCTGAAGGACTCTCTCTGACACTGACAGGGCAGGAGAAAGGAGAAGACAAGGTTCAGGTAAAGGAATGCGGAGAGTAAGTGATCTGGTTGACATGGCTCTAAAAAGAAAAAGTCAGAAGGGTGGCGGGCTTACAACTTTTTTTTTTTAAACATCTTTCTTGTTTTTCAGGAACTCCAGGCCAGCATTGCAGTGGGTGACCAAGATGAAGCTGGAAGACCACGTGGCTCACAGCTTGTGCAGAACACGGATGCCTTCACCACCCCTGTGAGGCCTTCAGGATTCGTTTTGGCTCCTAAGGTGTTGGTCTGGAGTAGAAAGCGGTACATCAGCAGCAGTTAGGAGGAGGAGGAGGAGATCTCTTTGACTCAACCTTCATTTGACACCCCAGGCCCTGAAACCCTAGAGATCCTGAGGCAGCAGACCGAAGGACACTTTCCAACACCAACGGAGTGGGA
The DNA here is from genome assembly GCA_007922195.1 of Podocnemis expansa. Taxonomy (NCBI): domain Eukaryota; kingdom Metazoa; phylum Chordata; order Testudines; family Podocnemididae; genus Podocnemis; species Podocnemis expansa. The sequence continues at coordinate 158,073 of ML682104.1, forward strand.
GAAAGGAGAAGATGTGGCAGAGGTAAAGGAATGGAGGGAGTAACCAATCGGAGGGGTGGCATAGCTCCAAAAAGTCAGAAGGGTGATGGGTTTACAACTCCTTTTTTCTGAAAACATCTTTCTTTTCAGGAACCCCAGGCCAGTGTTGCAGTGGATGACCAAGATGAAGCCTGCCCGTCTTGTTATTGTTTATGCACATGGAAGAGAATCTGACTGAGGAAGAGGTCTATGAGAAATTTGCAAGATATCTCTGCGTGGATAAGGTTGAGCCAGTGTCTGTTCAACAATGTAGATGAGTCATGCAATCTGTTACGAGTATTGCTGTTTCTGTTACCCTTGATTACTGCCTTAAGCAAACTATGCATGAAGATTGTGAAGGCTGCCTCATAGACGTTCCAGGCCAGCGGAGCCATGACTGCACTACTTGGACTTCAGAAGATATAAACAGCAAACTTCAGGACCTGTGTGCTAAACTGTGTTGTGAAAGTTTAAGTGCTGTCATTGCCATGAGCTATGTTTTGAAATGTCTGTATGTAACTAAGGAACTTTTAGACATGGTACGTACTGTGCAAGCTGCTCCAGATCCTTCCTTTGCTCTATATAAGGTGACTGTACCTGACATCAGATCAGGGATGCCTGGTTATATGAGCCTATGAACCATCTAGTCCACACCAAAAATTACAGAAGCCTGCTTAGGAGGCCAACTATTTGTCAGGCAGGGGCATTGCTGGTGCTGGGCACTCCGGGGCATGTGCCCTGAACCCCAGTGCCAGAGCCCCGGATCTCCGGCCCAATTGGGCAGGAGATCCGGGGCCCAGCCACCAGCGGCCATGGCTGCCCCATCCCTGGCTGGGGATCCGGGGCCCGGCCACCCGCAGTCGTGTCCTGTGCCGGGGATCTGGGGCCTAGCCGCCCGCAGCGGCCCCGTCCCCAGCCGGGGATCCGGGGTCTTGTCGCGGCGGCCCTGTCCCCCGCCAGGGATGCGGGGCCTCGCTGCCAGTGGCAGCGGTGGCCCCATCTCCCGCTGGGGATGCGGGGCCTGGCTGCCCGCAGCGCCTCAGAGGTAACTGTTCCTGTCCCCGGCCAGGGGGGTGGGGCCTGCAGGCTGGGGGTGGGGCCTGTGGGCCAGGGCCGGGGCCTGGGCTGGTGTCCCAGGTCCTTCCCCCAGCCAGCGACGTCCCTGGTGTCAGGAATGCAAAAGGTTTAAGTCAGAGAATGGTGAGATACCTGAGATACAAACCATCTTGCTAGCTGTAAATAACATGCATCTCTGAAAAAGGGGTTTGTGACTGTCTGTGTAGGCCTTTTACATAAAGTGTTTTTTGTGAACACCAGCTGCTGTTTTTGTGTTTTTAGGGGGAAAAAAAAAGCTGTAGTAGAGTCCTGTCAGGGGGAGGACCCTGTTTAAAATAAATCGGTGATGTTTGAAAACATGTTCAGGCATGTGTCTGGATAGGCCCACCCACTGAACTGCAAGGGTCTCCATTCACAGGTAGCTGTGTGGAGTTGGCCAAGTGCTATTGGACAGTATACAATGAGTCCAAGCAAATAGAGTCTCATTTACAGGTAGCTGTGTGGAACTGCTATTGGACAGTTAAATAAACCTTGGGATTTTGTGGGGTGTTATTGGAGAGTTTTAAAAAGAAAAATGTCAGGAATGTGTGGGCTTGATGGGTTTCCTTCACAGTCAGGGGTGGTGTCGGGGGGAGGGGCTTCTTGGCAGTTTAAAATAAAATTTAAGGAATTTGTGGGGGCAATTTAAAGTCCTGAGAAGTTTAAAATAATATTTAACAAAATTAAAGGCAACCCTGAAATGTTTTAAGAAGCCTCTAGCATCCTTTTCTAAAAAACGCATTTGCTGTAAGGATAGTGAAACAGTTTAAAAGGAAAGTGTGTTACTCTGCCTGTGACACATCCATTTTATTTCAAAAACTTTTAAGCATGAAAAGGCCCCCTAAGTCATTGTGCAATCCTTTTGCAATCAGGAGAGGGATACAAAGTATCATTAAAATGACTTAATACTGTGAAAAGAGCCTACAGGAAAAATTAACTTTAAAAAGCACCAGTTTTTCAGATAAAAAATGTGATTTTTATCTGTATTCCTTAAGTGTTCATGAATAGACACAAGGCTGGGAATGGTATATAAACCTCTGCTTTTTTGGAAGACTCCGTTTTTCCTACCAGAAGCTGTCCTGAGCAGTTTTAGGCCTGCAAAAGGAGGTAAGTTGCTTGCTCTTAACTTTAAAAATATATATTATATCATGTTACTTTTGTTGGTCAGGTGGTCCTTGACTTTTAAGGACTTTTTTATTGCAGGTTGCCCCTGCTTAGTGTGGAAACGTCACCTTCAAGCTGTGTTTCACCAGGGTATGGTAAAGTTGAATTACAGCTCGGCTTAATGCTGTTTAAGGGTGAGGAGGACAGGTATTAAACAGGGTTTGATGGATTTGGAGAATCCTACTAACTAAATTATGCTTGTTCTTTAATTCAAAGGTGCATCTACACATGAGAAAAATCATGTCCTACCTCATCTTTACCCGGTGGTGGAAGGTAAGTAGATGCAATTGTTTTTTAACTGATGGTGTTTCTTGGAAAGTGTTTAAAAACTGCTTTTTAATTTTGAATGGTTGTGTTGAACTTAGGGAATGTTTTGGGTTTTTAAATTTGTTGGGACCTGGTTTTTGGTTTAATTAAATCTGCCCTGCTTGTTTGTTATCATGAGCAAGTGGCAAGGTTGATTTTTAATTTAAAGTATTTTGTTATACACTGATTTTTAAAAGTATTTAAAACTGCTTTTTAATTCTGAATGGTTGTGTTAAATGTTTTGGGTTTTTAAATTTGTTGGGATCTGGTTTTTGCTGAACTTAAATCTGCCCTGCTTGTTAGCGTGAAAACGTGGCAAGGCTGATTTTTAACTTAAAGTATTTTGTTATAAACTGATTTTTAAATGTATTTAAAACTGCTTTTTAATTCTGAATGATTGTGTTGAGCTTAGGGAATGTCTATTTTGAAACAGTTCTGATTCAAACTGCCTAAGTATATGGTTTTAAAAGGTGCTGGTTTGGGTGTATTTGAAAGCAGCAGGCTTTAAAACTACCACTTTCTTTTTTTCCCCATAGTTGGCCACACGGTTATGTCCTTTTAAGTCTGATTGGTTGATCACAGGATAGTGCTTTTTCTTTAATTTTGCTTGGGGGTGGGTTTTGAAAAGTATTTAAAATTGCAATATTTTAGCACATGGTGGGCTTTTCTAAAATTTTGCTGGGTTAGGGTCTGTTTTTATTTAAAGGGTTTGCTTATTTAAAACTGCAATTTTGTTTTACCACATGGTAGTGCTTATTCTTTAATTTTGCTGGGGCCTTTTTTTTTTTTTAGTTTTTAGTCTGATCACATGGTAGTGTGTTTTAAGGCTTGAATTGTTGGTGGGTCCTGAACTAACTTCTTCCATGCAGGGCACGCCCAGGCTTCAAATCACAAGATTTGAACCAGGGCTAACCCTAAGGGGGCACTCATTTGCCTTTTGTATGGCCTGAAATAGAGGATTTTTAAATAGGATAGAAAGATAAACCCATTTGAAAGTTGATAAGAACCTTTTATTATAATGTTGTCTGCTTTACAGCCCTATCAAAAAATGAAAAACTGTCAAATCCATGGATTAACGAGCTCAAAAGAAAAAGGAAAGAGGAAAATCCACCACCACTAATTACTGACAAAGAAACGGAGTGCTGTAAATATAATTCGTTTTGTGTTTTTAATTAGCTATTTAGCTGGTGTGGTAAAGTTAAGGGGATTTTAGTTGATGCTAAATTTGAACATCTGATTTCCTTCTTAGGCATGGACAGTCCTCCTGATGCCCTGCTGGTAAACTGGTTCAAAAGAAAAAGGGACGAGACAGCTGAAAAGGAAAATTTACCACCACTAATGACTGACAGAGATGGAGTGCTGTAAATATATTTTCTTTGTGTGTTTTTATAGCAAACAAATAGGGAACCTGTCTTGAAAAGTTAATTTTTTTCTAAATATGTTATATTTGACATCTTTTATTTTCTTTTCCTACTCAGCCACTGACAGCTCTGCTGATGTCATTGTAGTCACAACTCCAGGAAAATTACCAAAGAAACAGAAAACCTGTCCCAAGCCTTTAGCAACATCACTTGTGCAAAACAGCAAAGGACTCCTGATGAAGCAGCAGGAAACCCCCAAGCGCAGATACATCAAGCCCAAGGACAAAACAAAAAACTCTGGTACAAAGCACCACACTTCCAGTTCCTCAGCAGTCAGCACCACATCAAACCCTGAGAGAGCTGCGAGTGAAAACACACGCGTTCACAAACCTGAAGCACGCGCTCTAGGGGTTGTGAATCAAAAACCACGGAGTGAAAGCTCCAGCGATGATGATTGCATTCCAAATCCACACCTCAGTAGGTTTGATGCAGTTGTGGGGAAAAACGTGATGCTCCATGTGGAAAACTGATAGGTGAACATAACGCTTCATTCAAAAAGCTTATGGGTGCTGTACTCTCCAGAGTTCTGAAAGAAAGAATGACTGAAAACTATGTTAAAAAAGGCAAATGCTCATAATAAATGTTAAAAAATATTTCAGCTTTCCCAATTGCATTTTTGAATCCACACAGCTAATCATGGGAAGGCGAGGTCTTTTAAGGGGTAAATGGATGACTGCCAAAAAGTTATGGGCCAGAGTCATTTGTAAAATTTTTAAAAAAGGCTAAGGAGGTGATGAAGAGAAAAAGAGAGGTCCTCTAGTGACATGTCTGAGAATGGGGAGGTAGAAATTGACCCACGGAACGGTGGTTTAGAAAATTCCCCCGAAGGCTCTTTAGGCGGGTCCCCATCTGTACCATCGGAGTCTGGGGTAGATTTGGATCCGCACCCTGATATGTATATGGAGCAGGTGAGGAGCTGGCGGCAGGAATCACTTAGATTTAGGGGCATGGTATACAGTGAGGAATTTCGTTTTGTCAATCTCAAGATAATCAGTTCATCCGGACAGGTTGTTGAAACTGTATACAGTCGGTTCTTGACGAGACTAATGGCGGGTTAGACCTGCATGATTATGTTCAGTTACGCTTGGAGGGTCAGAATTTAACCAACCCTCTGTTTTTGGTTAGGAGGAATACGGATGAGCTCTCCGCTGAAGATTTCTTAAATCATGTTTCTAAACTGTTACAGAGTAATAGAGAGGTGTACATAGATGGGATGTTACGCCTCGTTGTGACAGTTGTAAGAAACATGGGCAGAGGTGGCAGCAGGGTTTTGAATTCCATCCTCAACAGTGAAATTCTCCATAAAAAGAGGCAGTGCTTGGTAGACCTGACTTATGCTGACTCAAATCTGTGTTTTGCTGGTGGGCTCTTGGCCATCATGTTGGACCATAGGCTTACAGATGCGGAATTGTTAGATGGGGCAAGAAAGCTGCATGAAGAACTGGGGTGGTCAGATTGAAAACAGGTGATGCTCAGTGACATAGCAGTGATTGAACAGCATTTACATGTCAATATTCAGGTGGTGCTTTATACGGCAAAAGGTTGGTGGGGTGTTTTAAAACAGGAGGCCCTGTGTACCCCGAGACATTTTTCATCCTGCTGCACGATGAGCATTACTACAGGGTTTTGGATGTGAAAAGGTTGTTTGGGGCCAAAAATTATTGCGCGTTTTGCCACACGGTGTACAGTCATGGCCACTCTTGCAGATACCATTGCCGCCTCTGCTTGAGAGTGACATGCTTGGAAAACACAGGCATGGGTCAGAGAGGTCTCAAGAGATGCCCCAGCTGCAGGCTGTATTGTTGGTCCAAAGAGTGTTTGGATGGCCATCTAGAAGCTGCCTTTAAAAACCAAGTCGCATGTTGGTTTAAAACTTTCTGCGATGAGTGTGACTCTTATGTGGACAAAAGGCATAAGTGTGAAGGCAGACACTGTAAGCAGTGTCACAGTAAGATCCCCAGTGATGTTGGTATAGACAATCACTTGTGTTTTATAGACATCATCAGCAAGCCTGAAAAGTATATTTTTTACAATTTTGAGTGCATGCATGAGATGGTGCATGTGTCCAATTACATTTTCACTATGTCCCTAAAGCCAGAAAAATCTTGGGAATTTAAGGGTGGTGAGTGCCTTTCTGACTTTGTTAAAACCTTTATTGGCAAGAAGTTTCAGACGTACACGTTCATAGCGCACAATTCCAAAGGTTATGATGCTTACTTTGTGGTCAAGGAGTTATTGAAGGAAAAGATGGATGAGGAATTGATAACTTAGGGCAGTAAACTGATGTGTGTGGATGTTAAGGCTCTGGGCATCCATTTTTATAGACTCTTTAAACTTCCTACCCATGCAAGTTAGTAAGCTCCCACAGGCTATGGGGTTTGAAGGCACCAAAGGGTACTCGCCACCTTTTTTTAACACTTTGGAAAACCAAAATTACATGGGACCTGTACCCAGGGTGTAGTACTATGGGGTAGACAGCATGATGACCCAGGAGAAGGAAAGCTGTCTTGACTGGTACTGGGACAATCAAAATGAGACCTTTGACTTACAGAAACAGCTCACATATTACTGCCAGCAGGATGTGAAAATTTTGAGGTGTGCCTGTATGCTGTACAGAGAGGAGATCATGAAAATGACAGCAAAGTCAAATGTTGTAGAGAGGCGCTGGTGGAGTCGTGGAGGTGAAAGCGTGCATAGATCCTTTCCAGTACATAACTCTGGCATCCGTCTGCATGGCCATGTACAGATTTATGTTTTTAGAGAATAACACAATAGCCCTTCTCCCCCCAGACAACTATTGCAGGCAGAAAAAGCGATATTCAGTGGTTGATGTACACTGTTCACGAAGAAAATATAGCGATACGTCACGCATTAGGGGGTGGGGAGGCTCAGATAAAACCCTACTTTCTAGACAGCTGGGGTGCCCCTGGCCTTTGAGTTTAATGGTTGTTTTTTTCCACAGCTGTGTCACCTGTTAGTGTGAAAAAGCCCTTACCCTATGATGGGGACAACTTTGGGGTTACTTTATTATAAGACGCAGTACAAGACCGATTATCTGAGAAGCCAGGGGTACACAGTCAGGACTCTCTGGGGACATAAGTGGGAGGCCATTATAGAAATGGATAGGGAGCTTGTGGATTTTTTAAAGGAAGCCCAGTTACCCCAGCCTTTGGTCCTGAGGGACACTCTTTTTGGGGGTAGGATGAATGCTGTCCATCTGTATTATGGACCCAAGCCCGGTGAAGAAATCCACTATTATGATTTTACCACCCTTTTGTAAACAAAACCAAAGAATATCCCATCGGGCACCCCGATATCATTTTGGACAAATTTGGACCTCTCTCAAATTATTTTGGCATCGCAAAAGTTAAAGTGTACCCCTGCAAGGGCTCTATTTCCCCTTGTTGCCTGTCAAAGTGGGCAGCAAGCTTATGTTCCCGCTATGTCAAACTGCGTGGGGACTGATCAGCGGGAGATATGCACCCAAGCTGATGAGGAGCAGCATCATGAGAGACCCCCAATGAACTCTTTCAGTACATGTTTTCCCCCAATTAATGAGGTTTCATCCTGCAAGTTTATTGATGATGAAACTGCCTGCCTGTCTTGGAAGCATGCCAAAGACAGTTACTTGGTTCCCAGCAACAGTAATGGTTTCATTGCCTGTTTCACCACTGCTTATGCCGGTTTGGAACTGTACAACCTGCTAGACAGGTTGCAAGAGCAGTGCCTGTACCACGACACTTGACTTGGTGATATTTGTGCAAAGGGAGGGCAACTGGAATCCCTCTCTGGGGGATTATTTAGGGGACTCACAAGTGATATCCTGCCAGATCAGCACATCACTGAGTTTGTGTCGGCCGATCTGAAACCGTACGGGTACAAGCTGTTGGGGGGGGGGGGAAGGCCTGTCTGAAAGTGAAAGGGATTACACTGAATGTAGCAAACTGTGAAAAAATCAACTTTTAATGGTTAGCAAGAATTGGTCCTGAACTATGGGGCAGACCTGGGGGAAAGCAGCTCCAAAAAAATAGAGGTGCGTCAACCCTCTATTGTGAGGAATAAAAAGCAGTGGGAAACAGAGACCAAAATCCTTAAGAAAATGCAAAAAGTGGTTTACAACAAGAGGGTCCTCATAGAAGGGCTTAAAATAGTGCCCTAAGGTTATTGAGAAATGGTCACATGGTGGAAACACCCCTTTTCTGTCATTCTCACAGGGCCTAGCAACTGTGGGAAAAGTTACTTCATAAAAAATGTATTGGATAATGCTGAGCAAATGTTATGTGTTATGCACAAGAACATGGTGTGGTGTTACTGTTGCTGGCACCCTCTGTATAAAGAACTCCTCTGTAAATATCCCTTTATCAATTTTGTAGAGGGGCTACCTGCTGCTTTTGATGATGATCAGTTGTTTCCTACCGATAAAGTAAATATGGTTATTGTAGATGATCTGATGAACTCCACTTGTGAAAGCGATGAAATTTAAAAAGTCTTTACCAAGTACGTACATCACAGGAACCTGAGCATTATGTATATAGTTCAGAAAATGTTTTGTCAGGGAAAAGAGTCGCACGATCAACCTAAACCCCAAATGTTCTGTTCAAAAACCCCAGGGTTAAATTACAAATCGCCATGCTTGCCCAGCAAATGTACTTAGGCAAGACGTGGTTCTTTGTAGACACTTTTGAGGATGCCACCCAAAAACCTTATGACTACCTGGTGGTGGATTTAAACGCTTCCATGCCAGAGGCTTATAGACTGAGAACCAGTCTCTCCCCCCGCCCCCAGACTGGACTGTGCCTTACACTTTAAAAGATCAGCTGGGTATAAAAAGAGATAAATTGTCAGCTGGTCCTTTTTAACAGCAGAGACCGCTGACCAAAAACATATCTAGCCGCGTGAAAAGAAACCTACCCTTTCTAAAGTTACTCAGCAAATCGTTCCCACTATACTGTGTGCAGCTTCTGACAATTTAGTAGCTGCCATCTCAGAAATAGCACTAAACCTTAAAAGAAAACATACCTTTGACACACAGTCAAGTGTATGTGTTAAAAAAAGACGCATGTTGATAAAAACTCTGTGCAATAAAAGGATCTCATTTAAGACAAAAAAAGCATCTGGTGAAGCAATCTGGAGGGGTTTATTGGACCTCTGTTAAGTTTCACTATCCTTCTGATAACCGGACTTTTGACTGAGCAATAACGGAGTATGCGGAAAAAATGTACCTGGTGCCCGGTCACCAGTTGGAGCAATTAAGGGCTCCCCCTCCACCAGAGGAAAATATCAGAAAGACCACCGCTCGTTTGCTGGATGGCGAAATGAAGTCCATTCTTCAAAGGACTGACTTAGATGTACATGAAAAGGCTAACCTATATGCCTCTGTGCTTCAAGGTATCTAACGTATGTGAAGCAGAGTGATTTGGATCAAGGGAAAACAACCAGCTTTCTACCCGAACAGGAAGAAAACACCCCTGCCAACCCCCCAGAAACCTTTGACTCTGTTTCTCAGGAAGTGTTGGATAGCATCAGTAAGCATTATAAGAGAAATGAAATGGTACTACTAAACAAGCTGGGCCAGGATTAAAAACAACTTCGTGGAACGATAAAGGGACTTTTGTGTACAAAGGGTCAATGATTCATGGCTCTAACATACTCAGCTTAGTCAGGGCTGCCACTCAGACACGCTCTGTTCCTAACAAACACGTGCCCAAAGACTGGAATGCATTTATGAATGCCATGGAAGAGCTAAACATGCCATCTTCCGTCATGGGCAACACAGGGAACAGAGATCTTTTGGAGCACCTGAAGGCTCCCGTAGCTGACACCGGAGCAGATTGCGAACCTTTTTTCCCGCCCAAAAAACGAAAATTGGCTAAAAGACCCAAATGGCTCATTTTGTGATTTTTCATGCTCTAAACCAATTTTTTTTCACACTGTAAATTAAATGTTTTAAAGGGTGATATTTTTTTCATTCTCTGAAACAATTTTTTACTTTGAATAAAATTTTTGTATCCTTTTGGTCACATATTATTATTTTTTCTTAAAAAAACCCACACCAGATACCAGTTGTCTTTAAACCCCATGCCTAGGGCATTTTATTAAGTAAACGTCAGTACAAGATAGACATGTCTGGGCTTTTTGAAACATGTTTTGAGCAATGCCAGGCAAGCGCAAGAACTTTCTTTTTATTTTCCTTACAAAATTCACCACCATTCTGTCATTTTGCACCAAGTCATCAGAACACAATTTTAAAATCTGGTCAAAAGGCAAACCCTTGTTATGGTGATGTAAGAAAACACACACAGGGATAGCCACAAGCGTCAGAACTGGGGTCCTATATTGTCTAGTCTGAAACACAATGTCAGTGGCATTTTTGTTTAAAAATTTCATGATGCTTTTGGGGAACAACACGCTGTTTGGGGGTGGGTGGGTGGTGCCCATACAAGTAAAACAACTCTCCACAGTTGCGCTCCGCCAGGTACAAGGCTAGCCAGTGTTCACCTGGTTAGTTGTGTACATGCGTGTTGACCACTAAACTTAGAGGTCTCCAGGTCAGCCTGCTGCTGGGGAGCCAGTCACTGGGAAACACATCTAAGAAAGTCTCTTGCATGGCAGGGTCCGCTAGTAAAACACGTGCGAGCTGCATGGTATCCATGTTCACATGTAGTCGAACAGGACATTTCTTCTCTGATTTATCTCTAGCATGTTGTCAAAAACCCTGTACACAGTCATGTTGTTGGTGGTTGTTAAAGCACTTTGCAAAATATAGTTCTGCAACCATGCTCTCTCCTGGAACACAGGTGCAGTTTGACGATCACCTTGCCGAAGCGAAATGAGACGTGTCTCTTCTGGTAGGTCTTTATTTTGATGGCGACTGTGTCTGTGGTGCTTATTGATGGGAATGTAATGTGGTTTATCATAGGTGATGGTGACAAACCCATTCCTTCCTTGGACGGGGATGCAGCGTAACAGGGGTATGGAGAAGTCCCCCACAAATTGGTGTTCCACGATGTCTGTGTACAGATACAAGGAGTTGAAACCTCCTGTGATGTCTGCCAAGAAAGGGATTTTTTTTTGACATGGGTGTTGGGGTACATGGCCAAAATATTAGCCAACTCCCCGTCGGTTAAAATCATATAACCAACATTGGTGGACTTAAATCTAACTTTTCTACCCACAGGACTGTAGTTCAGGATATCCCCGGGTGTTTCGGGAGGGCAGCTCATGACACTGTTCATGTGATCCAGCAAATCGGGTATAGAAGAATAATAACCTCATCAATTCCATTTCTTATCTTCACAGGTGATTTCAAAAGGGGTGTCTTCACTGATGTTGTTCCAGCTGTGGGGGTATTGTATTTCCACCAACCTCACCTCTCAAGCACCCCGGAGATCCAAGAGTCTAATTAGTTGTATAGTAAGGTTCGAGCTAATGTTTTGGGGGAAACACCTGCGAGCTGGCATTACTAGGCAAAGTGATGCAAAAACCACCGTTGCTCATTTTTCTGTTTTTCACGCTCTCTTTATTTTTGTAGGAGTAATCTTTTCCGCTAAACTTTGCAGAGCTGAGACGCTTTAACCCAGCTGTTAAACTTCTCCAGCCACCCCATCCCTTTCACCAAGAGCTGCTTTTTTCTTCCTCTTCCTTTCACTGCTAGAACTTTGTCAATCATGTAAATCCTGTCAAGTTTGAGATTTACTTTTTGTAATTCTTCAGGGTAAAAAGATCCAGCCACTGTCTCACCCTCATAATCTTATAAATGGTATACAGGTCTCCAGCCCTTTGTTAAGGCTTCATCCACTATGAATATCTCATCAGTAAACATTTTTTCATAACCTTTCTCAAAAGCTTCTTTGGTTTTTGATAGTCTCAAGTGGTTGCCTTTTCTACAAGGGTGGGCAACTGGTTTTACTTTTAAACTGTTTCCGTACACTGTTTTCCACACCTGCAGAGAATTCGAGCATTAACATCTATGTGTCTGACCCGTATGGTTCTGTGAAAGCACGAGTTGTAACTCTTTATAAAGTTGGGTACTGCATCGATGTAGCAAAAGGTGTTGCGGGAGGCAAAATATCTCCACATCCTAGATTTTAAAGTTCTGTTAAACCGCTCCATGACCACCGCTTTGACCTCATTATTAGTCACAAAATGGTGGATGCCGTGCCACTTAAACAGGGCACTTATGGGTTTGTTTAAAATTTCTTTTCCACAATTTGTTTGTAATTTTCGAGGGACGCGGCCTTCACTGAAAAATAGCTTTAAAGGCCTTGGACACTTCACCCCCACCCCCCGTCTTGCCTTTGAGGCCTAAAGCCCAGGCGTATTTAGATAGAATGTCTATCACTATTAAGATGTACTTAACAACGCTGTTGTGTTTGGAGAACCTTTGCATAGCCACCAAATCCACCCGCCATTGCGCATCCACGTCTGAAGTGACCGTCTTGTTTCTTTTAAAATGTATTCGAGCTGGTCTGTGTAAAATGTAAGCGTCCTGGGCTGAAAGCCAGGCTGCTACCTCACCCCTGTTCAAAGTTTCACTATGCTTTTTGGCTGCCCGGAAAAGAGTGTCCATCTTTCCAACGCTCTCGACTTCCCCAGGGCTGTAATATATTTTTTTCCACGGGCCGTCTGCTCTGACAAGGCTGCCACCCCAACATGTTTTACCTGTGCAACTATGAAGGAGACACGTTGACACTGAAAAATTTAAATGACTTTTTTATTAATCACCTTATTTACAGTGTCCTGCAAAAACTGTCACCACCCCCTGAAGGAGTCTGAGGTGCTTCATTCTTTCTCTCAGCTCTGTGTGCCTGGCACAGGCAGGGACAACTGGCACATAGTTCATTATTCCATTTTCGGCATCCCCTCTCAGCTCTGTGTGTCAGACATGGGCAGAAACAGCTGACGCAAGATACATTTGTTTTCACGGGGGTACTGACATGCAGGTTCTCAAAGGCTCATATAACGTCATTGTCGAGCTGTTGAGAAATTTTTTCAGAAACATTTTCAGAAAAAGGAGTTGTAAGTTCACCATCCTTTAGGCTTTTTCTTTTTTAGAGTCCTCCCTCATTTTCTTTACCTCTGCCTGTAACTCCTGGGAGCCGTGCTCACTTTCCTCCATGGGGACAGACAATGGAAGGCTGTCGGGCCTATCAGGTTCCCTCATGATCTCTGGGGTATCAGTTGACATATTGGCTGCTTCCTCCACCAAACTGCCGCTGTTGTAGGGTTTTCTCCAAGGGCTGTTAAAGGCTGGAGCCAAATCCAATCCTGAAGGCCTTGTGGAGGTGGTGAAGGCATCCATGTTCTCCACGAGCTCTGAACCACATGGTCTCATTCACAAGCCAGGGGTTGTGCAGCTTTAAAGGCCCAGCCTTCCGGGGGGGGGGGGGGGGGGGGGCAGCACCACCTGCCGCCAACTGTCAAAGCCTACAGATCATGTGCGGGGTTTCAACCCTCCTGATGGGCCCATGCAGCCCTTCTGGGCTGATCTAAACCCTTTTCCTATTGGCAGAGGGTTGCGCTGCCCTCTTCTGGGGAAGGCTGCCCTGCCATGTGCCCTTCTGGAGCCAATCCCACTCTTGGGGGCAAAAACCCACTCCTTTTGGTGCAAAGGCATTCTGGGAGGGGGTCATGCTACCCACTTCCACTCAGGTGTCATCTTGAGCCGGAAGTCACACCCACAGGGCAGGACCGGATGTAAGGTGACTGGCTGGGGGGTGGGACGTCTGGTGACAGGTGGGCAGGGGGCTGGACTGGCTGTTGGGGGTGGGGGCTGGTTGGTGGGAGGGATTTCCAGTGAAAAGGGCATGGAAACGGTTTGCTTGATGGTAGGGCCTTTTACTTCTCCCATGCCCCACTCTTCCCCATCACCAGTAGCAGCAGCATCCAGAGCCATCCCTGTGGGGGGAATGGGGCCGAGGGCCAAACAGCTGGGGGGGGGGGCATGGAGTGGCCCAGAGGCTGGGCTCTGTGCTCTTGCCCCCTGGACTCGCTGCTCTGCCCTGGGTGTGGTGCAGGCTGGCCAAGTGGCTTGGTTCCATGCTTCCACCCTGCCTCTTGCCTTTGCCGTGCTGTCAAAGGCAGCTGGTGGCGGGGGCGGGGGAGGACTGGGCACTGGGAGGCCTGCAGAACCCAAGGATGGCTTTGATGACAACCCATGGAGTTGGGGAGAATCAGTGGGCCCATGTCCCTCTCTTCCCCTGCTGTGGGGGTAGCAGGCAACCAGGATAGGCTCTCCATGGCACCCTCCTTGCTTCCAAGGCAGAGGCAGAGGAGATCAGAGAACCCCCTGAGCGCCAGTGAACTGTGAATACTTGGACAGAGGGGCTTCTGCTCTCACATTCTTCCTCTAGCCTCCCCTCCCCACATGCCCCCCTTCCCTGACAGTCTCCCCCACTGACATCTACTTCAGGCTCCTGCTCCCAGCCACATAATGCTCATACCCTGATTCCCCTGCATTGCCTCATCACCCCCCCACCTCCCGCTCATCCTGCCACCTTTATCTTGTCTCACCTCCGCTGGCCCCTCACATTTTGCCCCCCCCCCCCCCCGCCCCCCGACCCCATCGCTTTCCAGCTCCCTTGCAGCTCTGGCCAGTGCCAGATTAAGCAACAGGGGGCCGCTGGCTGCCCCCACCACAGCCCACCCTCACCGGAGCTACCTCCCACCACAGGAACCCCAAGCTGCACCTGATCACAGGCCCCACTGCACAAGCCAGCCTCCAAACCCCCACCATGACTTGGTGGGGCCATCTGTTAGAAGGTGCTCCTGCCCCACCCCACCGATCTGGCCAGTCTGCCCAGGGTGTAGGGGGGATTGCGCTGTGGGTCTGGCAGAGGCCGTGCTTTGAGGCAGCTGGCCCCACCCCCGCAGGTGGATCATAGCTGCGCTTGCCCACAGGAACAGTCAGCCCAGGGGCTGGGCGGGGCAGAGTGCAGAGTCAGCCTGGCCTCTGGAGCCAGGGCCCCGCCTCCTTGCTGCAGCACTGGCAGGGCTGGAGCACTCCCGCCCTGTCAGCGCTTAGCTGGTCATGGGGGGGCAGATCATTGCAGGGACTTTAGGTGCTGAAGCCCAGAGCCCCCCTTTTAGCCGAGGCCTGGGGCTTAAGCCCCTAAAGCTCCTGCAATAATCCAGCCTTGGCTCTGGCTCCCAGGGGCCAATGTCCCTGTCCTGCAAATGAAGGTGACTAGCAGCAGCTTCTTTGGGTGGGGGAGGACTCAGCTCTGCAATTTCAAAAAAATCTTTTTTCAAGATAAGTATTTTGAAATAATTATCTCGAAAAAACTTTTTCAAAAATGCTATTTCGGGACGACAGGCAGTTGTCCCGAAATATTGCGGCTTTTTTTATTTTGAAAAAGAAAGTCTACACTGGGGTTTCTTTTTTGAAAAAAAGCAAGGCAATGGATGAGAGAAGGAGGCTTTTTCAAAAGAAAGCCTTTGCCATGTCCAGGGATGTTTTTTTTTTTTTTTTTTTTAAAAAGGTGGCAAGTTTAGCTTTTTTGAAAAAGCACTCTGGAATACCAGAGTGCTTTTTCAGGATTGCTAAACCTTGTTTTATTTAGGAAAAAAGGCATTTTCAAGGTACCTTTTTCAAAAAAAGCCATCCCTGGCCATGGAAAAAGCTTTCTTTTGAAAAAGGCTCCCTATCTCTTCCATTGCCTTACTTTTTTTTCAAAAAAGGAAGTCCAGTGTAGACTTCCTTTTTTGAAAATAAAAAAAGCTGTGGTATTTCAGGAGAACAAGTGCCCCCCCCCCCCCCGACTGTTGTTCCGAAATAGTGTTTTTGGGGGGAAAAAAAGTTTTTTCAAGATAATTATTTTGAAATATTTATCTCAAAAAAGTTTTTTTTGAAATTGCAGGGCAATGTAGACATAGCCAGCATCAGCTCAGCTAGCAGCAGCCTGGAGCCCAACTTCCCCTCCCACTGCAGCCAGGGAATGTGACCATGAGACTCTGCTACTGGGAGTAGAGGAGGGTGGTGGGAAGGTCTCTTCTACAATCTTTCCAAGCCATGCCTCCCTGGGAGTACAGGACAGCCATCACTGGCTGGATTTTTGTGTCCCCACCCCTTAGTCCTGGATTACAGCCCCTATAACCCTGTGTTAATCTAGCCCTGCCTGAAAGAATGCACCTGAGGGAGTGCCAGGGTCTCAGAGGCATTTAAAGACTAAAAAAAAAAAATATTTTTGCATTAGCTTTCATGGGAAAAAAATCCTACTTCATCAGACACTTTGAAGATGGGGGAACTTACAGAATGGTAGGCAATAAATGCAGGAAAGAGTAGGTCATGGGACCAGGTCACACTGTAACACCAAATCAAAACAGGTGGAAACACTGGGGAACAGCATACAGAGGGAGATGAGGTCAAATCACCTGTTGTAATGAGAGAAAAACCTAATGTCCCTATTAAGTCCTGAAGCAATGCAGCCAAATTTACAAATTCAATTTTGGTAGCATCTCTTTGAAGCCTTGATTTAGTATTCATCTGTGTGAGCACAGCAAGTAGCAAATCATTAATGGAGTGAGAAGCTGAGAAGGAACAGGACTGGCCAGGAAGCTGGCAGCAGAAATGGGGACTGATCAACTGTGCCTGGTCATTAAAAAAAAAAAAAGAGGCCAGGAGCTACAGCAACTGCAGTCATTCCCTGGGAGGAGGGTGTTGAGGCAGTAAGCACAGAACAGGAGGGTGTAGAACGGGTCCACGGAAAGAGCAACAGTCTGAAAGAAGGTAGAGCTTAGTTGTTCAACATAAGGTATCTGGGCAGGGCCTTACCAACCATTCAGGGAAGCAGTGCAGCTCAAGCTGCAGAATAGGTGACTGCCTGGGACTACTGTCCGATTGGCTTTTGCTACCCTGGAAGGGGAGGACTCTAGTAACATGGCCAAAAGGCCAGGTCACAGGGCTGTGACTACAGTGGGGCTGATGCGGAAAAGCCCACGGTGGCCCGGAGCAGCTCCATGGAGCTGCTCTATTAAAGGGCCAGTGTTTCATTGCCACCTGTAAGCTCTGCTAATGGGAAAGACCCCGGCCAAATGGAATGCGCCCCAGGTGGTAAAACACAAGGTTACGGTTCTGCTAGGTCATGAAGACAGGGCACTCTGAGCTGTAGGGAAAGGAGAGCAGCAGGGTGTGCAACTCCATTGGGCTATTATATTTGAACTTTCCAAAAAAGGGACACTCCAGAGAGGGGGGCACCAGGCTAGCCCCACCCCTGGGCTGGATTAGAGAGACCCTGGCCCTGGCTGCCCAGTTTCTGAGGGCCACCCAGCACCCCACCCTCCCACCTTTGTAGCAGGGCCATTGCTAGCTACAAAAAACACTCAGGGCATGGCCCCAGTCCTAACCTCTGTGCTATGCTCTCTCCCTCAGCCATGCTTGACCCACAAATGAAGCCCCCCCCCATCATGCTCAACTACCCCTCTGCAACCATGCTTGCCCCCACAGTGTAGCACCTCCCATCCAGACTTTCCTCCTGAGCCTCCCCTGAATCCACCACTCCCTGCCACGCAAGTCCCCCATGGCTACACATCCTTCAACACACTCATCCCCTGCCAGGGTCCACCTAGTTTGTCCCCACCAAGTTCACTGACCCTGGGCCTGATCCCTGGCCTGCTGTCAGGTACTCTGTGTGGTACCTCTCCCCTAATCTCTGCCAGGACCCTGTTGAATTTGTCTTCGACCACTGAGGACCATGGTGGGTGACTCATGCCTAGCTGCAGGTCCCCCCTCTGCCACTGAGAAGTTCTATAACCTGCACCTGGCTTGGGGTCCCCCCCACCACCATCCATGGTCGCACACCCACTAGCACCCCACTGCTTTCTCTCCTCCTTGCCCAATGGAGCCACTATTAATTCTGCCTGGATTGGAGAGAAGGCCCTGGATGGTGTCCCTTCCACCAGGGTGAGATGGCAGAACAAGGAGTGGGTTCTATATCAAGGGGTTTCCAAATAATGTACCACCACCAACCGCCTTGAGCTCCCATCCAGATTTCTGGGAAATCATGCACTATCTCCTGGGCACCCCAAAGGGGTAATGCTTCCCTGCTCACAAGCATGAGTCTGAGTGTACCATACAGCACTTTTAATAGTAGTAAAAACAGAATGTAAAAGGCCAAATAACAGAAATCAGCACTGATCTGGACAATCAGTGCAGAATAGGTTCCCAACATAATTTCACACAGCATAACAGCACATGAGAACTCAATAGCAAACTCGGCACTGACCTGGAGAATCAGTACAAGACAAGCCCCACAGATTGTAGGGAGCGTCTTTCATGGCAGCCGTCCACTGGCACCAACCACTGGTCACTCATTCTGTCCACCAGTGCTGTCTTTTCGGCTCTACAAGCTGTCTGCTGCCTCCACCCTCTAGTCACTCACACTCCACTCTCACCAGCTGCTGACTCTGCCCACTGTCCACCAGGTCCACCTGCTGGTCTCTCATTGTCCAGCCTGCCGCTGGCTGCTGTCACTGTCTGCTGGCTCTGCCCACTGGTTATTCACTTCATCTGACGCTCCTCTTCAATGATTTCAGCTCAGAGAGAAGATTTTCCTCTCTTAGTGATTTCAGCTGAGAGAGAGGGTTTGCCTCTCTCAATTATTTCAGCTCTTAAACCTCCAGTAGCTGCAAACTGCTTCTTTCATTAAAATAACAAAGAAAGGCCTCTTAAGAAGCCAAGCCAAATCTATCACATGCCAATGGGGCAAAGGGATGAGACAATGCCTCAGAAGTAGCTATACACTCCAGAAGTAGCTATACAATCCCCCATCCCTCTTTTAACTTATTCAGGTTGAAGCAGGTAGTGGCCTCTCTTACAAATTTATTTTTTGCTAAGGGTATCTTTTACCCTTTAACTAACCTAACTAGAGGCTGATCAAGCAAGAGAGTAGCATATTACAAAACGCGGTATCTCATGTTGCTCTTCAGTAGAATTACAGATATTGACAGATTTGTGATCAGATTAACCCCAAATATCACTACCCATATTGCCCTGCACCCATAGTGTATTTATGCTAATATATTCTGTGTGTTCATGCAAATACTAAACCTATGTAGATTAGTTGCCCCCCCCCCCGAAGCTGTTAGGCACAGCTTCTAAGCCTACCTTACATCTGCCTAGGGTGCGATCCATCCCTGCAGCTGCTGCTAAGATCTGTCAGCAGCACACATGGGAAACAAAGAAGCACTCCAGTCAATCCTAGCTCGGCTCTGATTGTGGTCTGCCAATGAATCAGAGTCTCAGTCACAGAAGGCTGGAGCATGGAGAGTCACTGCTCACTGTCAGTCAGTCATCATACTGGCCTTTGATTGGCTAATTCTTCATGACTTCCCTGCCTCCTTCTTCCTTGTCTTGTTTGCAGTTCACATGGCCTGATGTCAATCAGAGATTTCACAAATACGAAAAGGCAAACATAGATGGGACCCATGTGGGAAATGTGCCAATCAAAGGCTAAAATGGTGACTTAGAGCTCAAGCTTGGCTGTGGATACAGTTGGCTATAGATAAAACATGGCATGCAGATTACAGAACAGATAGATACTGTCCCTGAGAGGCTCTGGATCCACATTTTTTGTACCTGCACAGGGCTGTAGCCACTGCTTTCTCAGGCAAGGCTGGTATTTGGGGCTGGCCTTGGACATTTTAAAAAATCCAGCTGGTAGACATTTTATGTCCAAAACAGAGGCATAACCCTGGCAAATAAGCAGCAGAAGGTGGTGTTGCTTGTGGAAGGTGCTAATCCCCAGAACAGCAAGGTGGAGGCACCCTAGGAGAGACTGGACCACATAACAAGGTCATATTTAATTCAGAACTTTTTTGGCATTAACTGGAAAACAAAGGGGTGAGAAATACAGTTTTCTTTTGAAAAAAATTCTCTTCCCACCAATATTTCATCATTTTGAAGCTTTTGGTCATCTTTTCTGGTTTTTCCCAATTTTTGGAATGTTGCTGAAATTCATTAAATATATAAATAAATATGTTGCATAGAACATATATAATATCAAGGGCCAGTGCAGACACATTGTTTCCTTGTAACTGGGACATACCTGGAGAAATGCAATAGCATCTGTTCAAACACAGGACCTGCCGTGCTGGCACAGACGAGCGGTCATTGCGCTGACTCTGCTCATGGATGGAAACCCTTATTAGGTCATTCACAAATCATGTATTTTTGCAACTTTCAACTTTATTGTTTTAAATAGGAACTTTAGTGGTACATTGACTTAATTTTTTTCATTTAATCTCTGGCATTATCTAATCACTTTTAGAATTGTTCAAACTTCTTGATTCCAATGTCAAGGCCCGTAATTTACTATAATATGTACAAAGTACTTCCTCATCTTGCCTTTCAACATTTCAAGTAAACCCCTGCATTGTAAACAGGTTTGTAGTGGGGGTTATGTACTTGGGCCCAGCTAACAGAAGCAAAGAGTTCCCGTGCAAATATAGGTATACCAGCTCCCTCAATGAAATATGCTACAACAACAAAAACCTCCTTCGCTCCTCCCGGATATAACTCCATCTTTTACTGATGTAGAAATGCCATTAAGAAAGCCATTGTCATGAGATGCACATTAGTAAACCCCTGGGCTATGTTCATTTTTGCAATTAAATTGTATGGTTTGATGCCCTATATGCTGTGCAAGGTTCCTTTATGAATGTTCATAGCATATTCTGCATGAGTACTTAGGTATCATGCTTCCTGCAGCACTATGTATGTGCACACATGTGCAGCAGGTTACATGACTGGTGTGTGTGTGTGTGAAACAAAACTCTCTTCCAGTAGCATGTAAACAGACAAAGCTGCAAGCAAGCAGAGAGACCAGCAAGGTGCATAGCTAAAGAATCAGCTCCACAAGAGACGAGGCACTAAGAGGAGAATGAAAAACAGAGTGAGATAGTTTGAATGAGAGAAGCTGCTGGCTTGGGCCAGAGAAACACCATCTTAGAAGTAATTGCGAGATACACAGCCTGCCCTACGTTGCTATGAGGGCGTGGTCTGGCTGAAAACCACCAAACAGTCAAACTTGGGGTAGGAGAGATAAGACCAAACTAAAGTGTGATCCCTGTTGGGCAATGGTGAATTACGTCGTGAAGGTATGTATTGATGACCATGTAGCGGCCCTGCAGATCTCTTGGATCAGGACCTTGGCAAGGAAGGCTGCAGAAGACACCTGAGACATAGTAGAATGGTCCCCCACAGATCTGGGGAGGGCCGTATTCTACCTTCCATAACAGTCCTTGATACAGTTCACAATCCATCTGGAGATGCACTGAGAGGAGACTGGACATCCCCTCATGTGTTCAGGACTGCCACAAATAGCTGAGAGGTCTTGCAGAAGGGTTGTGTGTGCTCAATGTAAGCCAAGAGTGCTCGCCGCACATCTAAGGTATGCCACCACCTCCGGTTCTCTGTGACCTGAGGGTCAGGGAAGAATATCGGGAGACAGATTTCCTGGTTCATATGGAAGGGGTTGGTCACCTTAGGGAGGAAAGAAGGATGGTGATGAAGGACAACCTTGTCCAGGTAGAATGTCGTGTACGGGGGTTCCAAAGAAAAGGCACAGCGTTCTGAAACCCTCCTGGCTGAGGCAATGCCACTAGGAAGTACACTTTCCATGACAGAACCAACTGGGTGGCTGAGTTCAGGGGTTCATAGGGTGGCTTTGTTAGAGCCCTGAGGACCAAGTTCAGATCCCACTGAGGTGTGGGGACATGGGGATGGGGAAAAACCTTGTCTACTCCCTTTAGAAATCTCACAGAGGTAGGATGTGAGAAAAATGAGGCACAGTCCACCCTCTCATGAAGGGCTGAGATGGCCGCTAGGTGGACCCTGAGTGAGGACAGAGAGAGGCTTTTCTCTCTGAGGTCTAGTAAATAGTCCAGAATTACATTGATTGGCACTGAGACAGGGTCTATACCTTTGCCATGGGCCCACATGGAGAAGCATTTCCATTTGCCCATGTATGTTGATCTGGTGGAAGGTTTTCTGCTACCAACCAAGACCTTTTTAACCCTGTCCAAGCAGTGTCTCTCCTGCTCACTGAGCCAGAGAGCATCCAGGCCATCAGATGTAGGAAGCCTGGGTTCAGGTGCTAGAGGCACCCCGAGTCCTGAGTCAGGAGGTCCACCCGCAGAGAGAGGTGGAGCGGGATCCTTATGGACATGTCCTGCAGGAGTGGGAACCAGTGCTGTCTGGGCCAATCTGGGGCTATCAGAATAATGTATGCACCATCTGCCAGAGTCTTCAGGAGCACCCTCTGTATCAAAGGAATTGGTGGGAAGGCATACATCAGGACCCCCGACCAACTGATGAGGAAGGCATTGCTGAGTGAACCCTCCTCCCGACCCCGGAGAGAACAGAACTAAGGACACTTGCGGTTCTGTCGTGTTGTGCATAAGTTTATCTGAGGGGGTTCCTATTTGTCTATCAGCTGAGTGAGTCCGCAAGGGCATTGTCCACTCCTGGTAAGTGGGCAGCTACTGGTATGAAGTGGTAGTCTATGGCCAGCTGCCAGAGTTTGGACGCTTCCTCACACAGGGCTGAGGAGTGCCCCCCCCCCCCCGCCTGTTCATGTAGAACATGGTCACTGTGTTGTCTGTGAGGACTTGGATCGTCCTGCCCTGAATTTTGTCCAGGAAGGCCATGCAAGCCAATCTGATGGCCCATAGTTCTTTCACATTTACATGAAGCATGCTGTCCACAGGGGACCAAAGGCCTTGGGTAGATAGGCCCCCAGGGATATGGGCGCCCCAGCCCAAGTCTGACACATCTGTTATTAGGGTCACTGAGGCTCTGTGCTCCCAGAATGGAATGCCACCCAGTGTGAAACAGGGGTTCTTCCAGATCTGAAACGATTCTAGGGGGACCCATGGAACTGACAGTATCTTGCCCAGGGGATCACGGCTGGAACACCACGGTGAACCAGAGCTGGAATGGCCTCATCCTCATGTGTGCTGTCCAAATTACCGAGGTGGTGGCAGCCATGTGGCCTAGGAGCTGCATGCAACAGTGAGCTGTGGTCACCTTTGGTGCCTGCAGTTCTGCAATGATGGTGCAGATGGATCAAAATCTTGATAGGGGCAGAGATGCCGGCCTCTGATGAGCATTTAGTTGTGCCCCTATGAATTCTATGTCTTGAGAAGGCCGAAGTTTGGACTTCTTCATGTTTAATCAGAGACCTAGATATCGGCAAAGACTTACTACCAGCCTGATGTGGAGCGTCACCTAGTAGTCTGACTTCCTGACTATGAGCCAGTCAGCTAGGTAGGGATAAATCCTTACTCTCTTCCTGCGTAGGAAGGCAGCGAGTGGTGCCATACACTTTGTGATCACCCTGGGGGCCAGCGAGAGCCCGAAGGGGGGAGCAGTGAACTGGTAGTGGTTCTGTCCCACAACGAACATCAGGAACTGTCTGTAGTGGGGATGGATGGCTATGTGAAAGTAGGTGTCCTTTAGATTGAGGGCAGTGAACCAGTCCCTTTGGGACAGGGAGGGAACTATCTGGGACAGGGAAAACATTTGAAACTTTATTTCCTTTATGTAGTTGTTTAATGCTCTGAGGTCTAGGATGGGTCGAAGGTCTCCGTTGGGCTTGGGAACCAAGAAGTATTGGGAGTAAAACCCCCTCCCCCGCTCCCGCTTGGGGACCTTTTCGATGGAGAGCAGCTTTGAGCCGATGTGACAGTTCTTGGTTTCCCAGAGTGACACAAGGGGGCGGTTTTCTGTCCTGAGGGGTTGATAGGAACTGGATGTGATACCCCTGCGTCACCGTGTTGAGGACCCACTGGTCGGATGTAATGTGGGCCCACTGGCGGGTGAAATGTTGCCCTCTGTAGGGGAAAAGTGGGGACTTGGGAGCACTGGCCTCGTGATGACCATCAAAAAAAATTGGTTTTGGCCCAAGGATCAGTCAGGTCTCTGGCCGCACCTTCCAGACTGCGAGGCTTTGTTTTCCCCCTTTCCCTGAGCAAGCCTTGTCCCTGTCCAGGTCCCCAAGTTGGAGCTGGGGAAACTGGAGGGATCTTGGGAATTGGCTACGCAGTTGCAGCTGCTGTTTTATTTGCTGCAGCTGCTGCTGGAGTTGCTGGTGGGGCCTCATTGAACACCTGTTAGGCTGCAGGGCATAAATTCCCAGGGACCGGAGTGTGGCTTTCGAGTCCTTCATGCTGTGGAGTTTGGCGTCCGTAGACGGGGCAAAGAGATCAGGGCCTTCGAATGGGAGGTCCTGAATGATTTGCTGCATCTGAGAAGATAGGCCCAAGCCTTGGAGCCAGGCCGAGTGGCGCATGACCACAGCGGAGGCCATGATACGGGCAGCTGTATCCACTGCATCCCAGGTTGCTGTCAAAGCATCCCTGGATGCCCCCTCCTCTTCCTTGAGCAGCGCTTTGAAATCCCTGAGACGCTCCTCGGAGACAGCAGTGTGGAAGTCCTGCATGGCGTCCCAAAGGTTACAAATATAGTGTGTCATCAGGGCCGAATGATTGGAGAGGCACAGCTGGAGTGCAGCCGAAGAGTACACTTTTCTTCCTAGGAGATCGAGTTTCTTCACCTCCTTATTTTTGGGCGTAGAGCTCAGCTGTCCCTGTCTCTCCCTCTGGTTTATCGCATCCACCACTAGGGATCCCGGGGTGGGTTGCTGAAACAGGAAGGAGAACCCTTCCGGGGAGACATGGTATTTCTTATCCGTGACCCTGGACACTGGAGGGATCGAGGATGGTGTTTGCCACCGTTTCCAGACGATGCAGTATACCCCCGCATGTAGGGGAATCGAGACCCTTGCTAGAGGGGCTCTACGGCATGCGTCGAAGAGGGAATCATCTTCCTCTTGGATCACCCCCAACTTTGATTTGCTGCCATACGCCGCAGAAGGTCCTGTTCGACGCGAGGATCCCCTTTGCAGTCGGCAGACGTGTCCACCAAGCACTCATCAGGCAAAGAGGAAGAGTGAGCCCGGGATCTACCTCATTACCTGAGATGTCCGAGGATTCTGGAGAGTGGGGAGAGGACCGGGCATAACATGATGGGCCATCATCAGCTGCCAAGTTCAGCCACTCTAGGGGCCACTCATTAAGGGATGATCCCATGGCTTCCCTCCTGGAAGGTGAGTGGCGTCCCACTGAGGGCAGTGGCACTGCGGTAGCACAGGTTGGGGAGCCAGACACTTCCTTCTGCCCCTGAGGTCTCTCAGATGTTCTGGCATCCAGCGGTGGTGAGCGTTTGCGGGACCTCTTTTGAGGACGCACCTCCAGAGGTGGGAGAACTGATTCTTGGAATAGGGTGGTGGGGACTCATCCCCTGACAGCTGGGAACCTGGTAGCGGTGGCTCCAAGGAGGAGTGGCAAAAAGAAGGAGCCCTTAGCCTTCCCTCTGTACTGGATACTGGTACCAGAGGGGAATTTGACTTTGCCAGGCTGGATACTGGCACTGAGCCAGATAGCAGTGCTGGGCTGGATCCAGGTGCCTGACTGGGTACCGCCGGTGCTGGGCCAGATGCTGCTGGTGCCAGACTGGAACAGGGAGCTGGAGTTGATGACAATGGTGCCGGGTCCTGGGCCAAGCAGGCCAACATGAGTGAGGTCGGCACCGCCTTCGTCTTCGTCTTCTTTGGTGCTGGGGGATTGCAAGGATTCGAGTGGGGCATTGAAGGGGAGGGCACCGCTGCTGAAACTCCCGGCACTGTGGTGGAGTTGCCCTGGGACTAGGGAACTCGGCACAGAGGAGATAGCACCGTGGGGAGGTCTGAGCCCAGCCCCAAGGCTTGGTGAGCTGACCGGGGAGCTGAACAGGTGCTCGTGGCTCGGGTGTCCTCAGGAGCTGGAGAGCTGCTCGTTGAAATTGATCTGCGGTGGCACTCCCTGTCCAAGCGTGTCCTCCACTTAACGGACTGACAAATCGTGCATTCTGCTGCGAGATGGGACTCACTGAGGCAGGCAAGGCATTTTTCATGTGGATTGTCCAAGGGGAAAGCCTTGAAGCATCCCAAGCAGGGCTTAAATCCAGACATTTTGAATTTCATGCAAAGATAGGCACTTGCGGTTGCAAGTTTGCTGCTGATCCAAACCGGCATTAATGGCAGAAAAAGGAACTGGGTGGGTCAGGGTCACAGTCACCTATATAGCCACGGCTGTGGTGAGGAGGGGGCATTGGCTGTGTGCCCTGACCTGATAGGCTGAACTTGAAGACCTTCCGAACTGCCGTGTGCTTTGGCACTTACACACCTGCAACTGAATGATGTGAGCAGCGCTTGAAGGAGAACTATTGTCCATTAGCAGCTCCCAGCTGCAGTGGGCCCAAGGAGAAACCTGTTCAGCCAGTTACCCAGGCTGACCAGGTGACTCAACTCCATGTTGATTTGGTAGGGATGCTGAAAGCATGAGCCAGCTGAAGGCGAAAAGCCTGTGGCTCCGTCTCCATTTTGTCTGTCTGTGACCAACACCTGTTTCTGGAACTATTGAACAAAGGACTGAGACCCACCCACCTGCTGCTGCTGCTGCTGGGTGCACATTAGAGGAGTGGGACTAACCTGTAAACTACAGGAGCTTCAAGGATTTGCTTTCTATGGCCTCTAAAGCATTTGTATATATGTGATTCACTTTAACATCTCATAGTTTGTTTGTTTGTTTTCCTTTTATATTAAACCTTTAGTTGCAGTTACTAAAAGATTGGATGGCGGTGTGGTATTTTGGGTATGGGCCAAGCCTACACTGTTCTGGGTGAAGTGGCTGACCCTTTGGGTCAGAAGAACCGTGGTTACTCACCAGTAACCGTTCTTCTTTGAGATGGGCTGCTTGGATCCATTCAGTAATAGGTGTCTCCGTTCTGGAGCGCTAGATTGGTCGGAAAACTTTTGTCCTAGCCTGTCAGGAGAGGGCAGGCAGCCAGCACCCCCTCCATGCCACCCAGTGGCTATATATATGGCGGCCTCCCGACCCCTCCCCAGTTCCTAGGAGTCGCCAACTCCAGATGCGGGGATAGAGGGGAGGGACCTGAATGGATCCAAGCAGCCCATCTTGAAGAAGGACTGTTACTGGTGAGTAACCCACCATTCTGCTTCGAGTGCTGCTTGGATACATTCAGTAATAGGTGACTACTAGCCATGCCGATGGCTGGCGGGTGGAGTTGGCTCTTCCGCTTTCAGCACAGCAAACCACCCCAGATGGGAAACAGCCCAGCGAGCAAGGTTCTTACAGCAGCCAGGAGACCGACTAGGGCTCATGGCCTGGCAATGGGAAACCTACAACTGAAGGGCCAACCCAAAGCAGGGGGAGGTCCAATCCAGCTGAGGCAAAGGGTGCGTGGTCACCTTAACCTAAAGTTTGAATAAACACAACACGACCAATGTGGAGTAAGATGCGTTTGTTTTCTCTACATGTAGAGTATAGCTCGAGGTATGAGGGCCAGAGGGTTAATTCCTGGCCACAGAACACTTCAGTGTGAACCTTATGAAAGAGCTCTAGAAGCCTTAGGGTTACCAGGCTGGCCATGATGGCTGCGGCCTACATGGATAAGAACAGAAGGGATAAATGATATCCCTTTGACTGGCCACGTAAAGAGCCAAAGACACATGCCCAACAGGGTGTGTGAATTTGGAACAACCGGCAACACACAAGGGAGCAAGGACTACTGAGTTCGGGCAGGAAGGATCTAAGGGGAGATACTTCACGCTGGTTAAGGCCAGGGGTGGTGCAATCAGCACCACATGGTATATTGGTCAAGCTGTCCCTGGGCCAGGAGGGTGCGGCAGAGGCCTCCAACAGTGTTAAGACCCAGAGGTTTCCTATTGCTTGGAAGGAACATTTCAGGCGCCTGCAAGTCAGCATGGTGGGCCTTAGGATGTGCTGTTGATCTTGGTGTTCCTATGAAGACTCACAGAAGTGGACCCTCCTCCCATCCCTTATGTTCTACCTCAGGGTTCCACTACCGGGAAGACTGCCTGGAGAACGGGGGGGGGTGGGGGAGGAGGGTAGGCGACAGAAAAGCAATGCCCACTGATTAGACACTAAGTTGTGACAACCGGAGGGCCTATGGGGGTTAGGAATGCAGTGATTTAAAAGACCTTGTGCGCCCGTAGGCACCACCAGGAGTGACACCTGCCTCTAACTACACTGCACTTATCTGTGCATTGAAGTTAAGGGACTCTTAGGGAAGGAACTACCCTTCCAAATGATATAGGTTATTGGAGGAATGGGTGGTCGTCTCCAAAGGCCAACTGGGAGGGATATGGTACTCGCAGGATGCAGACCGTGGTTCTGCAGGGGTACCTTGGATTTAGAAAAATTCCGACAAGGTCGACTTATCCCTATTGTCCGATCTTCTCTAGGATATGACTCCACTATGGGAAAAACAAATTTCTGAGTTTTCATACGGATTGGAAATTGGGTTTTTGGTTGACTTGAGCTCCATCAAATGAACAAGGAAAACCAACAACCCTCAGCAGATGCCTATGGCGAAGGTATTATGCAAAGACTACCTTGTGGTTTATGGCTTTCGGGTCCCACTAAGGGAGGTGAGATATATCTGCCGGGCACCTGGGTGATAGTGTCCTGGGGCCAGACCTGGAAAATCATGGTTCCAAGGTCACCCTAGGGTGAACAATTTATGTATATCCCGGTTAGGTGACGGCCATGTGAGGAGCCCAATGGCGTGCCAGAAGTTCGTCAATGTGCTAGTGCTGCAGGCTTGCCTAAAGACAGTTGGTAGGCCTAGGGCAAGTTTCCTTTTGCCTCTGTCCAAGTGATTGGGGAAACACGTTGCCTCTTCCCCCATGGGTCCCACTGACCTGGTTGATTCCAGATCGGGCATATAGGAGCTGTCACTTCAGGAGTGGATAGAAAGGGGAGGTGGGGAGGATATCACCACCACCTTCCTGGGACGGTGGGCCTAAACAGGGACCCCCCCCCCCCGATAGGGATATTCTGGCTAGATATGAGGCCGTCCTGGAGAATCAGGAGAAGTGACTGTTCGCCCCTGATTGTTTCCCTTCCCAAGTGTGGGGGGGAGGCGAGGAGCAAGGTAGATACGTAAGCAGTTCTGCATTGGTCTCCCCCCGGGTATAGAACCACATGTGGAAGAGAGAGTACTGAGTACCATATTTCTGCCTAACAGGTGAGGGGGGGTGGAGAAGGGCTTACAATACTGTAGAGATGGTTGAGGGTCTACTGTGACTAGTTTAAACACATGCACAGACCGATTTTTTGGGGTGAGGAAAAGCCCAAGGTGTCCCTCCCCATTTTGAGTGTGGAAGCAGATCCTACCTGATGTGGGGTAGGCAGCGGGCAGGCGAAGGGTTTCGCAAGCAACCTGTTGGGCACGTGCATCTCCTCATACCAGGAGTGTCTGTAGCTGTGGCTAGAGCTATTAGGTGATGCATCCTTCGGCTTAGTGAATGACTCCCTTAATGCCTATGAGAGCAGAAGGAATCGTCGATCGAGATAGAACCTGAAGGGCGTGTGGGGGCTTTCTTGTTCCCTTCCCGTATTCTTTATCCCTTTTCTTCTCCAAAAACAGCCCCAAGGGTAGCAATGAACTTAAACTTGCCTGCGGCAATGGCTGCAGTTTTGGGTGGACCCTTAATGACTGAGAGGGGCTTTGGTTATGCAGCTGTGTCTTCCACAAGGTCAGAGGAGCGAGGCCAGGGACTGACTCACCCCTGTCCATGATGTCAATGTGGGATGGGGTTTTGGAGGGGGGGGTAATGGCGGCCCCTGGGGGTTCCCCATTCTCTCACTAAAGGGAGGGACAGAAAGGGGTGTTATATATGTTCTCCGATGGTGGCTCAAAGCCATGGTTATGTCCCAGATGTTATGAGAGCCACGGTAGGCAGTTACAGGTTAATAGCAATAGGTTCCCCTTCCTTGCAGGGAAGGGGAGGGCGAAGGACCCTCTGAGAAGCTCCCAGAATTTGAACTGAGGGAGAGGGACTGAGTCCCTGCCCATGTTTTCCAGGAGGGTGGGAGGAGTGATTTCAGCCCCTTATGGCTTATGTAGGGCGAGGAAAGGGTCCCGAGGGAAGGAGACCAAGATATTTAAACTCTCCCCTAGGGTCCTGTGTGGTACCCACTATGGTCAAGGTCTTGGGGAGAAACAAGGTGTCACCTCCGAAGGACAGATTGAGTGCCACCTGCTGCGCAGCGGGGGGTACTCTGGCCGCCCTAAGCTAAGCCACTCGGTGGATTATTACAGCCAAGGCCATGGTGCGGGCTGCTGTATCTACTGCTGTAGTAACCCTTTGTAGTAACCCTTGTGGAGGAAAGGGTTAACCCTCTGGTCAGTGAGTCCCAGGACAGCCAATAGGAACAAAATGCAGGTTTTTGAATTGGAGCAGCAGAGCTCCTGGAAGGATCAGGAGGAGGCCAGAGGGGCCTCAGGAAGAATCCAGCAACATCCTTACCAAAAATAAGTTAAGTTTGTTACTGACCAGGTGCGGGTAGAACAGGGAATGTGTACGTAGATGCGGTCAGGGTGTTTTCCTTGTTTTTGGATTTCTCTGTGCTGAGCACATGTACCCCCCCACCCCACACACTACCCTGTAACTACCTAAGTTAAATCCCAGAGAAGCAACGCTGTGTTTTTTTTTAAATCTGTTCTTTTTAATTAAAGATTTTACCTTTTAAGTAAGCTCTGGTTCTGTGTCCTGAAAGGCAAGAGGTTTGTGTGCGTGTGCCTAAGACTGCACAGGCAGTTACTAAAAGGGATTGTGTTAGTTTCAGCTGATATTCCAGCTGTAGTTCAGTCACTTTCCTAAGGGAGGAATAAAAGTGATTGCACGTACCTCACAGGAAGGAATTCCCAAGTACGCCTTCCTGGGTTTCCACGAGGTTTTCTGCATTTGGGTCGTGGCAGCAATAACACTCCAAGGCCAGGAATTGGAGGCCTTGGAGAGTTTTAAGAGCAGGCTTTAAGGCCAGTGGCTTTTCAGGCCTGTTGCAGGCTCCTACCTTCTGCACTCAGAGTGCCAGAGTGGGGAAACAGCCTTGACATGGTGGCAGTTGTGGGATGGACTTTTTTGAACCAGAAGCATAAACCTCAGGATTTTTTAAAGGACACACTGTTTTTTTTCCTGTTGGGTAGTGGACATTTTGGGAGAATTTTTTTTCTTCGTCTTCCTGTCTTGCTTTTTGTTTTATTTTTATTTTTTCTTTTGCTGCCTGAGGAAAAAGGCTTGCAAGGGGTTTAACTGGCAAAGCCAGGGAGTCCAAAACAAGCAGTTTATTTATTTTTTTCTAGCTTTCATGGCAACAGGATAGCTAGGCCAGAGTAGAGCAGAAAAGCAGCACAGTGAATGTGGTTGCAGTGGGGCAAAGGAGCCATCAGCCCTAGATCAGTCCCAGAAGTCTAACTCCAAGGCAGACACGTGGAGTGGGGACAAGGCAGGAGGTAATAAGCCTGTGGAGACAGGAGAGGATAGGGGCAGTCATGTCCCATCTGTATCACGAGGTCCAAGCTGGGAGGATGCCTTTAAGACAGGAAGATCTCTAACTAAGATTGAGATGGAGTTCTTCCTAGAGATGAGGCGCAGAGAAGCAGAGGAGAAGGAAAGCAGTGGTGCTTTGAGCTGGAGAAAGCTGAGAAACGGCGCTGCAGCTACACTGGCTTCTTCTACTGCCATTCCTACCCCACCTTATGCTCTCCAATCCAAGAAATACACAGTGTACCAGGTAGGAGATGATTCAGAGGCCTTCCTAGAAAATTTTCAAAAGGGCCGGCCTTGGGTACAGCATCTTCACAGACTACTACATGGTGGAGTTGAGGCCACAACTCAGTGGACCCTTAGCAGAAGTGGTAGCTGAAATGCCTAGAGAAACCATGAACAAGTATGAGCTCTTTAAACAAAGGGCCAGAATGAGGATGGGACTGACTCCTAAACATGCCTGTCGCTGGTTCAGAGCCCTAAGATGGAAGTCAGGTGTGGCATTCACCCAACATGCCTATCAAATTGATAAAAATTGGAATGCCTGGGTATCAGGGCCACAAGCTAAAACTGTGGAAGAGCTCTCTCGCTTAATGAGACTGGAACAGTTCCTGGAGGGTGTTCCTGAAGAAATACAAAGATATATCCTGGATGGGAAGCCCAAATCTATATCAGAGGCAGGGGAGATTGGAGCCAGATGGGTGGAAGTGACAGAGAGGACCCAAACTGGTAGCAGTTTGTGGGGGGTCCCAGGAGGGGTGTCCAGAGACAGCATATCACCACGAGGGACAACCCAAGGGCCGCCTTCACAGGGAGGAGCCTGCTACAGCAAAAGGGAAACCTCAGACACCTTCTCATCCTACAGCCCCATTCTCCAGCAACAAGCCTCGCTCTGGTGACAAGCGAGCTGGGCGATGTTTTAAATGTAATGGGCTGGGCATGTGAAGGCCAACTGCCCCAAGAGCACTGACAGAGTGCAGTTCATTACACCAGAGTCACACCAAGAGCCCACAGGCCCAACTGCCTCACAGATTCCCCCAGAGCAAAGGGAGACTGTGCGTGTGGGTGGGAAGAAAGTTATTGCATCGAGGGACACAGGTGTCAGCTATTCACCAGTCCTTAGTGGACCCCAAACTCATCAACTTACAAGCCCAAATAACAGTTCGACCCTTCAAGTCAGCCTCTTTTGACCTGCCTACAGCTGAATTGCTTGTTAAGTACAAAGGCTGGTTGAGGATTTGGACTTTTGCTGTCTATGATGATTATCCTATTCCCATTGCTGTTGGAAGAGGACTTAGCAAACCATGTGAGGCTAGCCAAAAGAGTGGGCACCATCACCTGTAGCTGGGCTAAGCAGGTCTCCCCATCTAACCCTGTTACTGAGCCTTCTACCAGGATCCAGTCTGTGTTCCCAGATGCCAAAGGACCAGAGACCCAAACAGAGGTGGCAGACCCAGACCCCAACCCAGCATCTACAACAGCAGTAGTAGAGGCAGTCCTTGATACCCATCTGGAACAAGAACCAAACCCAGCGCTTGCAACCCCTCAGAGTCACAGAAGTCAGCATTGGTGGGTGCCACCAGACCTGCACTTGCAGCAGCAGGTAGCCCTTCATAAAAGGCTGTCCTGGAGTCTGCAACACAACCCCATGCACCAGCAGAGAGTGTTTCACAACCAGGAGAGGCACCCACATCATCTGTATCACTTCCAGAGGGACTGAGCCTGCGTCCACAACCCAGGGATGAACTGAGGTCCCCAGCATCAAGGGAGCAGTTCCAAGTGAAGCAGGAGGCAAATGAGAGCCTCAAGGGAGCTTGGAGGTTGGCACGGAGTGGCCCATCACCTCTCAGCTCTTTGAATAGGTCCAGGCTTGGTATCGAAAGAGGACTGTTACACAGAGAGACTCTCTTGGGTGGGCAGAAGAAGCACTGGCAGCCTCAGAGACAGTTGGTAGTTCCAACTAAGTACAGGGGAAAGCTCTTGAGCTTAGCCCAGGATCATCCTACTGGTCATGCTGGGGTGAACATGACCAAAGACTTGTGGGGAGGATCTGTGAAAACCACTCCTGTGAAGGTAACAGGGTGGGGAGGGGCTTGCTGGACTTGTGGGGCCAGAGGGCACTTCAGGAGACAATGCCTGGCCCAGAAAGACAGGGTGAGTCCCAGGGTAGGGACTGAGCCAGAGACACCTGTGGCCTGGAGGAAACAAAGGAGATGAATCTGGTGCCAGGAACAGGGCCATATGAAGAGACATTGCCCCCTCAGGTTACAGAGGGCGAGGGCAAGAAGGCCCAAGTTGGTCAGGTCTCGGATGGACAAGAAAGAAGGGTCTATACAGACAGCGGCCTTGGTGCACCCCTCAACCGGGAAGAGGGACACCACAGATAAAGCAGTTGGGATGGAGACGGCCAAGACAGTGGAGCCCAGTGGAGGTCATGTGACCTTTAGTGACTTTTGTATGTGTATAATGTACTTATTAATCCTGTTCTTTCCTAGTCTCAGGAAGAAATCACAGCCAGTGTGGGTCCAACCTACACCAGGCTGCCCAGCACTGTCTGTGATTTGGGGAGTGTGTAGTTACCCTTGGGGAAGAAGGGGTTAATACTCTGGTCAGTGAGTCCCAGGACAGCCAACTGGAACAAAGTGCAGGTATTTGAATTGGAGCAGCAGGTTTACCTGTTGCTGTTTGGATGCAGCAGAGCTCGTGGAAGGATCAGGAGGAGGCCAGAGGAAGAATCCAGCAACATCCTTACCAAAAATAAGTTAAGTTTGTTACTGACCAGGTGTGGGTAGAACAGGGAATATGTACATAGATGCAGTCAGGGTATTTTCTGTTTTTGGTTTGTTTTTGGATTTCTCTGTTCTGAGCACATGTGCCCCCCCCCACTAGCCTGTAACTACCTAAGTTAAATCCCAGAGAAGCAACTATGGTTTTTTTTTTTAATCTGTTCTTTTTAATTAAAGATTTTACCTTTTAAGTAAGCTCTGGTTCTGTGTCCTGAAAGGCAAGAGGTTTGTGTGCATGTGCCTCAGACCGCACAGGCAGCTACTAAAAGGGATTGTGTCTGAGTTTCAGCTGATATTCCAGCTGTAGTTCAGTCACTTTCCTGAGGGAAGAATAAAAGTGATTGCAAGTACCTCACAGGAAGGAATTCCCAAGTGCACCTTCCTGGGTTTCCAGGAGGTTTTTTGCTTTTGGGTGGTGGCAGCGATAACACTCCAAGGCCAGGAATTGGAGGCCTTGGAGAGGTTTAAGAGCAGGCTTTAAGGCCATGGCTTTTCAGGCCTGTTGTGGGCTTCCACCTTCTGCACTCAGAGTGCCAGAGTGGGGAAACAGCCTTGACAACTGCGTCCCAGGCTGAGGAGAAGGTCCTGGGAGACTATTCTTCCCTCTTCCAGGAATGCATCATACTCCTCTTTGGCTTCTGGTGGGAGCAAATGTCTAAATTTTGCAACCAATTCCCACACAGCCAACATGTATCTGCTGGTCTGGGCCTGATTGTTTGTGACCCGTAGTTGGAAGGCTGAAGAGGAGTAGACCTTACGCCCCCAGGAGATCTAATTCCCTAGTTTCTCTCAAAGCAGGGAGAGAGTCGCTAGAAGGTTCATCCGGACCTAGTGCCATCTGTACCATGTCCCTAGGAGGGAGTGGGTGGTCAGTGAGAGGGAAAGACCCTGATTCAGGAACTCTATATTTAAGACCCACTGTGCCTGGCACCGGGGCGATGGAACCCAGGTTCTGCCATCGGGAGAAGGTATGGTCCCAAACACTAGGGGAACCATAAGCAGCTCTGCTGAAGAGAAGATTGGCCTGAACAAGGGGTCCGAGGGAGGTTCAGAGGATTGAACTTCTATCCCCAAAGTGCTGTGGCACGGCACAAAAGATCGAAGCGTGCCAATAGGTTGCCTGTGTATGAGTCCAGTACCGGGGAGAAAGACATACCGAGTGCCCGTTACAGAGTTAAGGGGGAAGGGGTTTTGTGGGGGGGACCATTCATGGGGGAGGAAGTGGAAAGGTGATGGTGCTGAGGTGTGGTGCCAAGGCCACTTAGAGCCCTTCAATGGACCTTCCCCTGATTCTTGAGGTGGTACTGGCAATGGCAAGGATGTATGTTGCTGTGGGGATGGCTGTACGGTCCTGGGGCCTGGTGGAGCAGTAGGTGGTGGGGCTTGAGGGGAGGGAGAATGGTTTTGCCTGTGATGTACCCAGGCCTTAGATATGAAGGGCCGGCTTGCCCCTCCTAACTGGTGTCAGGGAAGGTGGTGTGGGTAGCAGGAGGAGTGCCCTGGGGGTTGTTGGTAGCCCGCGGTGAACCCTTAACAGGGGGGACAGGGCTACCCTGCTGAGACGGCCCCTGTACCATTGTACTGGGCTGTGATGAGCCTCTGGTACTGGAGGTGACTGTGATCGGTGCAGGGGAGAGCCCAGCATTGATGGTACTGGGCTGTGCCAGGACTGCGGCACTGGAGGCAACCTTGAGTGGTGCCAAGGAGCTGATGCGCTGCGTCGGTGCCGATGTACCGGAGTCGGTACCGAACTCATCCTCCTGTGGCCACCGACAGCATGGTGCTGGGCCAGTTCCGATGCTGAATCAGGTCTCGGCACCGGGCGGGAACCCGAAGCCTCAGGTGAAGAGTGCCGAGCCTGTTCAGAGGCTAAGGCATGGCGCCTTTGTTCCCTCTCCTTGATTGTCTGAGGTTTAAACTTTAAAGGACAGGCATAGGGAACAGGTGGCCTTCATCTAGTCACCGGAGGCACTTCCTGTGGGGGTCGTCCCGCGGGAAGGCCTTGCTGCACTCAGAGCAGGGTTTAAACCCTGGCATGGTGATGGAAGAATCCTGATGTTCTGGCCCAAAAGTGGAGGATCCCTGTGGTGGAACTATGTCCATGAAAAGGTACTCCCAGTCGGCCAAAAAGCTCATAGAAGGTGGACAGCCTGCTTGCATTCGCAAGGAGCAGACATTCCGGATCTGACACACAAGGTGGAAGAAATGAAACTGGGGAGGAGTCAGGAGGTGGGCATATCTATAGTCACTGGGTGGGGGGGAGAGGGGTGGCCTGACAGGCTAGGACAAAAGTTTTCTGACCAATCTGGTGCTCTGGCATGGAGACACCTATTACTGAATGCATCTGAGCAGCACATGAAGAAGAACATATTTCTCTGAGAGACCCGGTAGCTAGGGGGGAACCATAGGAGCTGATGTGTGTGAAGGGAGCTGTTTCTATTTTATTTTGCTTGGTGAGGTCCAGAGTGGGGAATCAGAAGCATGTTTTGTTACTGACTGGGAGACTGGTTTAAGTACCACCTGTCAGTGGTTTAGGGGTTTGGCCCCTGGTTTTGCAGCTTGCCCTGATTTTGGTACATTCAGAAGGTCAGCCCAGGAGGCCTCGGTCAGAACACCATGCAAGGTTTCTTTATGGATGCTCATAACCTATGCTACATGATTACTATAATGATATGTTTCCTCCAGCTGCATGGATGTGTAGCATGGCTCAGAGGGGTGGTAGATAGACAGAACGGTCTTCCAGCAGGCTGTAAATAACCAAAGCAAGCAAGCAGCCCCCTTCACAGTTACCACAGCAGGAACCACTGTGTACAGATTGGGATCCACTCCATATCACCATACATTCATGTACCTCCTTAACAAAGACATGGATCATGCCCGGCCTTCCTCACTCACATCCTCTAAAATCCACACAGCTTTAGATAAAACAACTACTAGTTTAACATCTGTGCACCCTAGGTTCCACAGTGACGGGCTGCTCCCCAGATCTGAGCCAGTGTGCTGCTGTGACCCCCAGCTTCCCACTCCTGAATCCCAATGCACCCTGCTTTGCCAAGTGATCACTCACCCCTGAGTCAGGCCACACCAGCCTCTTTCATGTATTTGGTCCCAAGCAGTGGGCGTATGTGTAACCCATGGGCTTAAATGAGGAGTGTCTCTTTAAGAGATTTGATGGAGTCTGAGTTGCTCTGGCTGGGTCTTTTTTTTTTTTTCATAATGAGTTGCAACATCATAGCCTAACTCCTGTTTCACTATGGCATCAACTAAGCTGCCTCCCCCCTCAAAAGCTATGTGGGGAAGGCAAAAACATACCACTTCATCTTGGCCAGCCTGGCAATGAGACTCAGCCCCCAGCTAAAAAAAGAATAACTAGCACAGCGCCCACAGTGGTCCTGACAAAAACCTGATCTTTCATCACTTCCAATTAATGTGGCAGGGTGGATGCAGTTCCAACTTCTCCAGGTAAAAGAGGGATTGCTGGGTCATTGTTGCTGGGCAGATTTAGCTGCCTAGACCAAGAAGTTTCTAGCATGCACTGTGTAACTTTGAGCATGCTCAGCAAGGTTCCCTGCCAGTGCAGTGGTCAGATGTTTGAGATCAAGCAACCAGGGCAGGGCAGTTGCACTGAGGAGAGTACTTGTGCTCTGTGCAAGGGGAGAAGCTGAGCCAGGGGCAGACAGCAAGCTGTTTTCCCCAACTCTGAGGCCTTTTGCTTCAGGTCAGTAGTATTGTTAACTTTCCAGCAGGGAAGTCTGGAGACAGTGTTTAGAGAGAAGAAACCATTGGGAAAGAAGGGTGGTTTTCCTTTTCACTTTATACTCTGTGTTATGGGGTTAACTACAATTCTTGAATGTAATAAGGGGAAAGAGGCAATTATATTTTGTTATTGTCAGATATATTTTTGTTTTGTAACATGGTTTTTATATATGTAAATGAGTTGACTGAGTAAGCTGAGTGGACAGCAGTGCTCCCAGCAGTGGAAGGAAGGTTTTCAAGGGCCCATACAGAGGATTTCTGCTGCCAAAGAGAAGGGAGTTGCTTCTTCTAACAAGCCGTTGGTGATTTGAGACCATAATAGACTTGTGGATATTGCTAAACAGCCACTTCGTATGTTAATATGTATATTAATTATTTTATATATTAATTATTTTGTTTCATTATAATGGTATAAAGTTAATGTTTAATGTTCATTGCTTTTGTTTTATTAATTCTGAACAGTCTGCTGTGAGTCCCTATAGGACTGAATCATGGTCTCCAGGTGCTTCACTGTAGGAGTTTGGGTTTATTCCTGCTGGGCACTGGAGAGAAGCACTAGAGGTAAACTCTAGCCCACCTCAAGGTTACATATGCCCTCTGGCTACTCGAGGGACAGTCTGCATGCGAGCTTTCTTGGCCCCAGTTACCACACCAGGACCCACTCCCAATCACCATACACTCAATTCTGTCCATTTAACAAAGAAAGGGATTGTGCCCAGTCTTCATCACTTACACCCTCTAAGGACCATCAACTATAGAGAAAAAAACTATTATAATTCTAAGTGAGAATATGGCCAGTCATGTCAGAATCATGCTATAAATGAGTCAGGAGTGACTACAAGGAAACAAAAGGTAAAAGACACATACTATCCTTATAATCTTTACCTAAACTGATCTCATAGTCCAAGTTTATACTCAAGATGTTTGGCTACCAGATGTTTGTACAGCCAGTCTCTGCTTGAGACCAGCCAGGGCCAAGATCTTGCTTAGAGTTGCTTCAAGATGAAGATTCCCAAGCAAAAAGTTCCAAATCCCTCTTTGTTTCAAAACAAGAAAGGAGTCCTGTGGCACTTAGAGACTAACAAATTTATTTATTGCATGAGCTTTCATGGGAGAAAATCGCACTTCGTCAGATGCTTTGAGGAGGGGGAAACTTACAGAATGGGAGGAAATTAAAAACTCCCTTGACCCCCCCTCCCTTTGTGGGCAGAGGTGATCTCTTTGTCTGTCTGAGCTAGGGAACTCAATTAGCATTGTTTTGTTGCCTCCTCCAGGTGCTTGCTTGCTTTGGTTATTTACATGCTGCTGGAAGAGTGTTCTGTCTGTCTCCCACCCCTCTGAGCCATGCTACACATTTGTACACAAACATGAGGCTTCAGGAAACATATCATAGTAATCATGTAGCATAGGCTATGAGCATCCACAAAGAAACCTTGCATGGTGTAACTGGCATAAAAACATACAATCACAGTACATAAGTGAACAGAAAAATCATACAGATCATAACACACAGGTGCATCCCATGACAATCCCCCTGATTTTCTAACCAGGTCTGCTCAGCAGCACACACCTCCTACTGCTGTGACTCTGCCTAGTACTTAGGCAGCAAGCCAGATCTTTGTGAACTGGGAGTTGAGTTCTTTTGAAAACCTAGCACTCAACTGCTTGCAGATGTAGCTTTCCTTATCCTGGAGACCAGAGACAGAAGTGCAGCCTGACAGCAGTTCTCCTGTTTATTTGTAAACTGTTGTTTGGTAAACAATAACACAAAACTTGAAAAGCACAAGAAACTAAAAAAGACCAAGAAAAATCATTCACTGCCAATTCGGGGCTATAGAGGAAACAAACTATGCCAATTCAAGAGATGAGCAGGCTGTACCCAGGGAGAGAACTGGACTATCACCCTACTGGACACTTAGCGTAAATCAGAGTCACTACTGGATGAGGTCACACATCTCTGCCCCTCTCTGTACTGGGGGCAAAGGTTCTGTGATCCGAGTCACAAGAAGATCAGCAGATTTAGTCTTGGGGATTTGGAGTTGATTAGCCAGGAATCCATCCAGTCATGCTCCTTCCTCATCCACTTGCACTTGCTCTTTCTAGTCATCTTTGTGGAAGGTGGCAAGGTGGGGATGGTTCTGGAGGAGTGGGGGGTGGCGCCTTTCTACATGGGGGGCTCATTGCAGAGAACAATCTCCAGTTCCCTGCGGTATAGCTTCCCCCCATCTGAGAGGTTCATGATGCTCTTTCTGTAGCTGGCGAGGTGCTGGATATTCATTTCCTGGTGGACAGTAACAGAAAGTAACATGAGATGGAACGGCTGCACACCTAGTCTTGTGGTTTTTAGTAACAGTGCGACACAGGGTGACCTCACCGTTTAAGTGGGGTTCAGGGACTTCTCATAACAGGGAACTGTAGGCTGGTAGCAAAGCATGCTGGGGAGAAAGGCACTATAAATGTTGCTGTTTCTGTCAGTGACAGAGAGACTGGCGGCAGGTCCCCCAAATGAGACCAAAGAGGAGAACTGGCCTGTGCCCTGGGAGGAGGCCTGGAAGTGGGGAGACCTTGAGAAAGACTCCTGTGAGCCCCTGGTAAGGAGGCCCTGACATGGAGAGCTAATGTGACTCAGCCAGCAAGGGGAAATGGCAGCTGCTCTGTCTGAGCTGCTCCTTACTGAGTGGGGAACCAGGTCCAAGCACTCTTAACACCACTGCAGCCTCATCCATAGCTTTATGTGGCTGCCTCCACTGAGAGCTATGCAGCCTCCAGAGCAAAAAACTGGAATGAGAAGGTAGCTCCTGTTCAGTGTGGCCACAAACCTGCCACACTTTGCTTTTGGCTTTCACTCTGCCTCTTGCAACCCACAAAGCAGCTGGAGCAGGTGGTGGTGCTCCAGCCAGAATTACTCACCCCGAGTGACCCTCACCCCTAGGAATCTAAAAGTACATGCCCTGCCTGTGTGATCTTAACAGTATAAATCCACCCGCTGGCTGCAGTGGTCTCCTTTGAGCAGTTTAGTGCAGTGTGGCAGTTATTCAGACCTCTGGCCTCCTCTTCCATCCATTCCTCAGGACTGGCATTGCTGAGCTCTGTGTGTGCGTCTCCAGACCTCCCTGCTTGGTGCTAAGCAAACCCCAAGTGCCCAGCACCAGCACTCAGGCTCTGTGTGCTACTATCAACAACTTGCCAAACTGACCTTTAAGTGATGGGATCCACTAGTGCATCTGCATGGTGAACTCTGGGCTGGATCCTTCAGTTCAGCCTCTCTGCTGCATGTGACTGGGGGTGCTGGGTCCCAAGAGGATTTCCCCTTGCTTGCTGACATACAGGATTCCCCTGTGATGGTGTGATCTGGGGCTAACACACTTCACCCACTCATAAGACAAAGGATAGTCAGGGAGGATATGCCAGACACTATGGTAGATGCAGAGACCAACCCTGCTCATGTTGAGTTGCCTGTTAGCTGTAATAGAAGCAGCCCTTAAATGTGTATCCCTTTGTCCCTTGCCAGCTCACCTTCTTGTTCTTCTCATACAGGTCTTTCAAAAGGGCATCCAGCTCATTCTTGTCAATGAAGCCGCTCCCATCCTGTTTTGCAATAGCAGAGGCCAACACACACATTAGGCCACCCTTCCTCTCCCTCCTCTGCTCCCAAGAGATGTCATCCCTGTATCACTTGGGGATCTGGAAGCTCCAGGAACCTACCCACTTGGAAGCAGAATCTAGTGGCTGTGTGTGTGTGTATATTACACTCATTGACCTGCAGAGCATGCCAGGCTTTGAGTTCAAATCTGACCCAGACCAAAAAAACAGCAGTAAAACCAGCCAGTGCATTGTGTCAGCAGCTCTCTCATTAGCCCCTAGTGCAGCAGTTTGGAAGGGGTTTCACTTGGAAAGGTGTTCTTATGGCTTTGGATAAACTCTGGAGTAAAGTTGCACTGAAGGCTTTGAGTATATGGCCTGCTTCAGAGTCCATTGCCAGCAAGGGTCTTACAGGGGTGTATGTACCTTAGAGGAGAATCCAGCTCTTCAGAGAGAGTGTTATTAACTACAGGCAATGGGGCAAGCTCTACTGACTCTAAAGGTTAGGGGAAAGGCTGGGTTGGAAATGCAGGATTTCACTCTTTGAGCCCTCAGAATCCCATGTGTTCAGGTGGGGCGCACTTCACCTCACAGACTTTTTACAATGTGCTCTTTCTTCTCTCCTTCAGGGGCAGCACACCCTGCTCACATTGGAACAAGTATCTTCTCCACATGCCCTCCCACCCTGACCAGAGCTGTTGGCTGTGTTCTGAGAGCCAGAGGCCTGGCTAGAGTCCATTAGCATAGCTACACAGTCACTCAATAGAGTCCTGCAGCTTGATGCCAGCAGAGGCTGCTGCTAGAGTGCCTTTTATTCTGTGCTGTTTGTTGCAGTGGTGACTGGCAGAGAAGGTCAAAGTGCCTTTTCCAGACACAGTAAACTAGCCAGCAAGAACAGGGGAAACTGACTGCTAGACAGAGTTCTTTCTGCATCAAGATCAGGATTTCAAATCCCCTTCTCCCTGCACACAAACCTCTTACCTTGTCATAAAATGCAAAGATAGCGTTGAATTCCTCAGAAGCTAGTTTCATTCCCTGGACAATGGCAAGAGGAACAATGAAATGAGCCAGCCACTGGTGGGGGAGGGGGGCAGGAGGAGGGGAAAGACAATCAAAAGGAGGAATGAAGAACAATCTCTTTTACCTGAAATTTAAGTAGGAAGTTCTCCTGCACAGGCAAGAGTCTGAAAAGAGATTGGTAAAGGACAAATTAGGGATCTGAGAGAGGACACTAACATGGAGGAATATAGCTTCCTCAGAGCTCTGCTCAGAGGCTTCCCTGGAGAGATCACCTTTGCCTGCCCTGATTTACTGCATTCAGGCTAATTAGTGGAGTCCTCTAAGGATGGACCTATAGTCTGCAATCCACCAGTATCTGAAATGGCAGCATTTCAAGAGGAAAATGGTCTTTCTCCCAGGGAGACACAGAGGTAAAAGCTGCTGAGCTCAATGTGATGGTCACAGCCCAGACTCTGGATGTTTGTGTGCAATGCAGTTTGGCACTATTAGGAGCCTTGGGCCAGGGGTGGAATAGCCTCAGGTGCTAGAGGATGTTGTATGGAAAGGAAGTAGTTGGCTTGTGCTACGGTAAGCCTGGCTGTTGCTACCAAGGACTGTACCACACAGTCCAGGACCAGAGATGAGTGGTTCACTTCCCTTATGAGGCCCTAAGGCCAAGGGTATCAGCCCTAGTGGCATACAGCTGGAGAAGCCCCAGGGTGCCTGATTCTTTTCTCACTAGTGTGAATCAGAAGTCGCTCCAGGCAGACACACTGATGTATAGTCAGGGTCCTTGACTACTATTAATAGGAGGGCTGAAGCCCTTCAGTCAAACTGGCTTTGAGGCAGGACTTGGGCCAGCCAGTAGAAAAAGTTTAGAGGATGCCTAGATGTGTGCCGATAGAGCTGGAAATCAGCAGCAGGGAAGGGTTTGAATGGGTGGTTCCAAACCCTTTGTTTTCTTTGGCTCGTGCATGGGGCACGCTAAGAATGCCAGGTAGCAAGTAGTACAAGCGGACCCTTACCGGGACATTTCCGACAGGCCCAGCTTCCCATCCCCATTCATATCGAACATCTGCAGCTGTTAGGACACAAAGCAGCAGCCCGTTAGTGGACAGCTCTTCCCTCCCTCAACAGCCCCATTGGGATTTGCATGTAGGCCTTTGACAGGGCAGAGGGTCAGCTGATGCAATGCTAGCTTCCTATGGGGAGCTGGGAAATGAGGTCCATTTAACTCACAGTCACGGAGGCGAGCTGGCTTGTTCCAGGCTGTGTTATGGGGAAATCTCCCATCAGCCAGATAAGTTGGAGCTTATAGCTAAGTTAACTGGAGGGAGAAAAGGTTTAGCCAAACTGATCATTAGGGTAACTTCAATGGGCATCCTTGGGATAAAGTGAGCCTGTTCTGTGTCTCTGCATTTTATTCTTGGGGTGTTAGGAACAGAGCTCAAAACAATTTGAACAGAAAGCCATTATCCATATCCCCTTTGTACAGAGAGGGAAACTGAGGCACAGGAAGGGAAATGACTTGTCCATGGTCCCCAAGCACTCTAATACCAGAGGTGAGACTGAAACCCAGGTCTCCACAGAGCTAGTCTAGTGCATTCACCACTAGGGCAAACCTGGTCCAAGGCCCTTGCCCCTACTACCAGCAGCAAATATTGCTAGCCAGGCCCAGGAATCAAAGTGGCTGAGCAACTGAACTAACCGTGCACCTACTGAGGCTTTGGAGGGAGCCTGCTTGGGTTAGATTCAGGTCTTCACTTTCCAGGACTTTCATTGCAGGGTTCTGCCCACGGCATGCTTCCACTCACTCACACAACAGGCTGGGCTTTTGTGCCTGATTCCTTACTGTCTGTGTGAGGCTGGGCAGGGGTGCTGCAA
Source organism: Podocnemis expansa (assembly GCA_007922195.1). NCBI lineage: Eukaryota > Metazoa > Chordata > Testudines > Podocnemididae > Podocnemis > Podocnemis expansa. Next base: position 202,497 of record ML682104.1, read on the forward strand.
CACAAGGCATCTGCCTCTCTTTTCTGGTAGAGAGAGCAGCACTTCTGGCAGCTCTGGGAAGCCCTTCCACCCCTCTTTGGCTGCTCGCTGTGACAAGGCTACTGGAGTTTGGGAGTAAAGCAAGAGGATGCCCTCAGGCAGAACATGGAATTCCATAAACCCATGTTGGAGGGAGGGATCTCCAGGCAGAACATCTCAGTGCTAGAGAGCCAACTTCTCCACTATAAGCTCTTTGGACAGGAATGGTGTCCAGCACACATCAGATGGGGCCTCTTACAGTTACCACATCTGGAACAAACATTCAAAGCTGCACGGCCAAACACAGGCCAATCACTGTAGGAGAGAGAGAGAGACGTTCCCCACCTTGGTTCAAGGAGCAGATGCAGGATAGGGGAGATATTACTTCACCAGCCACAGGAGGGGGCAAGGTAGGAGGAAGCTGTTTAAGCAAACTAGAAGGAAGATGGGTGAGTACTCATTTTAGCGGGGGGGGGGGGGGGGGCTCTGTTCCATCTACTCTAACCCCTGTGCTCTTCACCCATCTGCTGGTGGCCCTGTACCTCACCAGGCAGCTGGATTCGTGCAGGCTGGGGCCTCACCCTTCTTTGTTCTCTGAGCTGGCTGCACCTGTGTGGCAGCTGTTTCCCAGGAAGCAGAATGGGCTCTGCTTGGCCAAAGCAGGGCCATCTCCCATGGGAGAGATAACCAGAGGACCACCCCCATCCCCACACCTGGTTCCACTTACAATGGTCTGCGTGTATTCCTGTAGCTTTGGCTCATCATAGGGTCTGTTTGCTTTCTTTAACAAATCAGACAGGAACCCCTGTGGAAGGAGAGTCCCTATGATATGCAACACAATTACAAACTTGCTTCACTGTAGTCCCTTGTTTTATCCCTTGTTTTATTTCAGTGGGGAGAAATAGTGCATGCACTGCTGGGCAGTCTAGGAATGGCACAGATGGGTTGCAAAAAGACTCCTACTGGATCACTGGCTAGTGCTTGGGCATCCCCTCTGCTCTGCCACTTGTAAGGCAGCACCATGCTTGGCACAATTTCTCTAGGAGTCTGTCAATAGCCTGCGGGGAATATCATCTCCTGCTTGTCTGTTGGGGCCAGAGTGAGCCCCATTGCACACTGCCATCAGTGGGGTGGTACCCACTTCCACCAGGGTGAGCATTTCTCTCATATGATCATCCAGGAGAGTCTCATGCTGAATAACACTCAAAAGGGCCTATTTAAAAGAACCACAAATTCCCTTCCAGAGTGGCAAGTTCCAGAAGGGTAGGCAGGTTAGTCTATTTCAGCAAAACACAGAAAACACCCTCTGGCACTTTTACAGACTATCAAATTTATTTATTGCATGAGCTTTTGTGGGCACAATCTCACCTCATCAGATGACTTAACTGGAAACTATAGTATATTAGCTGTAAATATATAGATACAGAGACGGGTGAGTCCAGGGGTTAAAGTAAGACAGAACACAGTGGAACACTATTCTGGGGCCCACTATTTTTAGGGTCTCAGCATTCCGGGGCCCCTAAAACTAGAAAATGGAGCTGGAATGCTGAGTAAAAAATAGCACCCCCTGGAATGCAGCATTCTGGCTCCATTGTCTCCTTTTAGGGGCCCCAATTCTGAGCCCTTAAAAATAGCAGGTCCCAGAATGGCATTCCACCATGTTCCAGGAGGCAGGGGAGATGCCCCGGCCTGGACTGAGGCTCTGTTCTATATCTGCTGTCACTGAGCATGTTCAGAACCCTGAGCATGCTCAGTCACCGCAGGCTCAGGCTGGAGCCTCAGCCAGGGCCAAGACACTCTGCAATGCATGGTGGCCAGGTAAGAGGGCCCGGTGGGAAGCTGGGGCAGTATTCTCCCCCAGGATTTGAAATTGGGGGGTGGAGGAGGAGGTTTGGGGGGGCATGGGGTGCTCGCTAATTTGGTGTAACACTATTACTAGCTGACAACTGGGGAGGTGTTGGAAAATTGAGGGGATGTAGGGAGTGAGTTAGGGATATCCCTGTTTCGAGGACAGGTGAGCCAGCCAGCGGGGAAAGAGGGTGGGGGAAGGCGTCAGCCTGGGACAGTGTGTGGGGGGGGACTGCGCAGCATGGCGGAGGGTTGGGGAAGGTTTGGGAGACCAGCAGCGAGACAGGGGCCAAGGGCAGCAGCTGGGGTGGGCGTAGGTGGGGGGGGTAGCTGGGGTGGGGGGAGCAGCTGGAGTGTGTGAAGGGGGCCTACACCAATGTGAGGGGGGCCCACCAATTTAGGAAGGGTCCGGGGCCTGCCAAATTATACTTTTAACTCCTGAGTGAGTGACAGTGTCAGGAACAGCCTTCCCATTTGACTTCAGTGGAGCAGGAGGTACAGTATAGGCTGAAGTGATCAGGAGCCACAAAGGGGCAGCATCAGCTAGCCAAGCTTAGCTTTCTCTAGCCTGATTGATCATAAGGTTTACGAGAGCTGCAGAACAAATGAGAAGTCCTGTGGCACTTTTAAAGGCTTACAAATTTATTTCCATCCCACTATCAACCTCAGCCTGGACCAATTCACATGGTAAATACACTTTCTGGACACTACTGTACAACTAAATGATGGCCACATAAACACCACCCTATACTGGAAACTTACTGACCACTATACCTACCGACATCCCTCCAGCTTTCATCCAGGATACATCACACAATCCATTGTCTGCAGCCAAACCTTAAGTTCTTCTTCGAGTGCTACTCCTGTCCTTTCCCTTGTAGGTGTCTGCACGCCCTGTGCACAGCACGCCGGAACTTTTTTCCCATAGAGTACCCATAGGGCCGGCTGTAGTGCCCCCTGGAGTGGTGCCATTGCCACTCCCTCTATAGCCACTAGCCGACCCTTCCCTCCTCAGTTCCTTCTTACTGCCCTATTGGTTGCTGGAACATCTACTGCGTAAGCAGTGTCTTCCGTGGCAACTTCATTGCTCAGGAGTACCTGTTAATAGTTATAGTTTAGTTTATAGTTAGTGTTAGTTAGTTGTAGGTAGCTAGTGCCTGCCCCAGGTTTGGGGTTGGGCTATGCCGGGCATCAAGACTTGTGGGCAGTGTAAGAAGCCCATGCCTGTCGACAACCCGCACAGCAGCTGTTTACTGTGCCTGGGGGAAGCGCATCTTGCAGAAAGGTGCAAGATTTGTTGGGGCTTCAAGCCGCGGACTCAAAAGGACAGGGTCCAGAGACTTAAGCTCCACATGATGGAGGAAGTGCTGCGCCCCGCCCCCGGCAATTCGGGATCGAGCACGGCACCGTCAGCATGGAGTGCTCCGGCATCGGTGGCACCAACGTCGGCACCGAAGCCCAGCAGCTCCAAGCTGCACCGGGAGCCACGGCGCTGGTCATCTTCTCCGGTGCTGGCTAAGAAAAAGAAGAAGACAGACAGGGGGTGCTCTCCGCGCCATAAGACGGTGCGCCAGAAGGACGCTGGTCAGAGCCACGTTGGCCTGACCCACTCCCTATCCCCTGCCTCGGTGCAGGATCGGCGGGAAAGGCTGCACAGCCCGGCTTCGACCTCCTCACCCACTAGGGACATTCTGGAGGAGGACATAGTGTTGTCGTCTATGCCAGGGGCCTTTGCGGCAGCGCAGGAGCTGTCGGGACAGTCGGCCCCGAAGGCCCCGGCACCGGCCTCCGTACTGAGATCAGTACCATCATGGGGGAAGCCAACCCCCCTCTGCGCTGCTGGCTGGGAATTGGGTCCGGCGCCGACCCCTCCACTGCAGCGCCATTCGCCGGTACCACTGGCCATCATGGCGGTGGCTGGAGTACCTTGGTACTGTTCCCCAGTGGCATCTCAGCACAGCGCTTCGCCATCCCGTCAGCACCATGACTGCCATGAGGAAAGTCGGCACTGTTCCCTGGTGCTGTCGTCCTTGGCACCGCCTTGGTCGCCACGGAGTAGCCCATCTACGAGCTCTGTGGAAGAGTCGGTACCGTGAGGTTCATGCAAGGGGACCGCCATGCAACCTTCGCAGCTGGTTCCTGCAGCACCTCCGTTCCACCCTCAATGGTCGGGTTGGCAACCCGGCGTACAGTGGCCTTTCTGGACACCGTGGGTCTTCCAACAGGGTCCAGGCTATGGTCCGGGGGCCCCCGCGGCGTGGTCGGATGTCAAGCCACCCCCGTCTGCTTCAGTGAGTGCTCCGCCCGGTACTGGTGAGGTTTCGGACGTGGAGTCTATGAGGGGTGACCATGACCAAGCCAGCCTGGCTAGTGGGGGCTGCAGCGCACAGTTCAGGGCTCCGTCTGGTGGTCTTGAGCTCGAGGAGTCTTCCTCATCCCCCCCAGACAAGGCGGTGGCAGGGGCCAAGCCCTTGTCCATTCCGGACGATGCAAAAGCTCATCAGGAGCTTCTCCGCCGGGTAGCCAAAGGCTTAAGTATACAGGCAGAGGAGATTGTGGAAGATGCGGATCCCATGGTGGACATCCTCCTGCCAGAGGGCCCGAGCCGCATCGCCCTGTCTTTTATTAAGGCAGTGCAGGGCACCACTAAGACACTATGGCACACCCCGGCCTCGATCCCTCCTATGGCCAAACGGGCGGAGAGGAAATACTTTGTCCCCTCTAAGGGGTACGAACATTTTTATTTCCACCCTACCCCAGGCTCCTTGGGGGTGGCTGCAGCGAACAAGTGGGAAAGACAGGGCCACCCAGGCTCGACGCCCAAGTCCAAGGAGGCAAAGAAACTGTACTTGCTCGGTCACAAGGTTTATTCAACGGGGGAGCTACAGTTGAGGATAGCTAACCAGCAGGCTGTCCTCAGCAGATATATGTTTAATGCATGGTCAGCCCTAGAGAAATTCTCAGACTCGCTGGAGCAGGACTCTAGAGTGGCCTTGTCAGCCTCTATTAAGGAAGGGAAAGTGGTTTCCAAAGCCTTGTTGCAGTCGGCCTTGGACACTGCTGATGTGGCAGCCCGTTCCATGGCTTTGGGGGTCACGATGCACAGGAGCTCATGGCTGCAGGCTTCGGGACTGCCTCAGGAGGTGCAGGCCACTATCCAGGATCTGCCGTTTGAAGCTGTTCTCCCAGCAAACAGACTCCCGCTTGCAGACCCTAAATGACTCTAGGGCCTTGATTAAGTCACTGGGGCTCCACACTCCAGCAAATCAGAGGAAGCCCTTTAAGCCTCCTCCTCCCCCTGCGACCATACCACCGCTGCCAGGATGACAATAGGCGGAGAGGTAGAGGTCCACTGGGCGCCAGCCTAGCGGCCAGGGAGGTTCGCGACAGCTGGTGGGCCAGAAAAAGAACTTTTGAGGGTTAGCATGAGGACGACATACCAACCCCCAAAGATCCAGAGACTCCTTTGTTTGCCAACAGACTATTCCATTATGTACCAGAGTGGCGCAAGATTACAAAAGGCCGTTGGGTTCTCAAGACAGTTCAGGAGAGCTATTCCCTCCAATTTTCTTCGTTACCCCCATTGGCCCCCCCAGCATTACGACCCTCCCCGCGGGATCGGGCGCACGAGCAGTTACTGTTGGAGGAAGTTCAGACACTGCTCCAGAAAGGGTCCGTGGAAGAGGTTCCTCCCAACCGCAGGGGCAGGGGGTTTTACTCCCGCTATTTCCTTATCCCAAAGGCGAAAGGGGGTCTACGACCGATCCTAAATTTGAAGCACCTCAACCGCCTTCTTTGAAAAATTCAGTTTTGCATGGTGTCCCTCTCCTCCATTGTTCCCTCTCTGGATCCAGGCGAGTGGTACGCCGCCCTTGACTTACAGAACGTGTACTTCCACATTGTGGTCCACCAAAGATACAGGAAGTTCCTATGCTTCATGGTGGGGCGGAAGCATCTTCAGTTTACCGTGCTTCTGTTCGGCCTCTCAGCAGCTCCGCGGGTGTTCACAAAGTGCCTGGTGGTGGTAGCGGCATTCCTCAGAAGGAAAGGGGTCACCCTCTTTCCGCACCTCGATGATTGGCTGGTCATGGGGCGGTCGCATCAAGAAGTGCTGTCCCATTTATCAATGACGCAGTCCCTGTTCAATCGGCTAGGCCTCTTGGTGAACATGCAGAAATCGGTGCTTCTGCCCGCGCAAAGAATAGAGTTCATGGGGCAGTCCTCGACTTGGTGTCCGCAAGAGTGAGCCTCCCTGCCTCCCGGCAGGCAGTGGACTCCTTAACTGAGTTTCCCCTAGCTTCTGCACGGGAGTGCCTCCGCTTGCTGGGCCTTATGGCGGCATGCACATTTGTGGTCAACCATGCCCACCTACGGATGCGCCCGCTCCAGTTGTGGTTGGCAAGTGTGTTCTGCCCAGCGAGAGACAGTTTAGACACAATGGTCACAGTACCAGCGTCAGTGCTAGCGTCCCTTCGGTGGTGGGGTCGCAAGTCCAACCTCTGCTCTGGGGTCCCCTTTCGTCTCTCCCAGCCGTCGGTTCACCTGACGACGGATGCCTTGGACTTAGGCTGGGGAGTGCATTTGGGCTGCCTCAAAACTCAGGGCACATTGGGAGAACGGGGACTTCCATCTGCATATCAATATCAAGGAGCTCAAAGCAGTGTGCCAGGCATGCATGGTGTTCCGGGATCGCCTCCGCGGTCGAACAGTGTCCGTACGGATGGACAATACCATGGCGATGCTCTACATCAACAAACAAGGCGGCACATGTTCATCACAACTCTGCCAAGAAGCTATGAACCTGTGGGAGTTTTGTATTCACTATGAGATACGCCCAGTAGCATCATACACACCGGGCCTCCGGAACAGTTTGGCGGACGAGCTCAGCAGGAAGTTCATGTCGCACGAGTGGTTTCTCCACCCGGAAGTGGTGGAGTCTCTCTTCTGGAGGTGGGGTTGTCCCCATCTGGACCTGTTTGCCTCACAGATCAATGCCAAGTGCCAGGAGTTCTGTTCATTCAGAGGGCTCAGCCTGGGTTCGAGGGCGGACGCCTTCGAGGTCCATTGGGGGGTGAACGGCCTGCTGTATGCGTTCCTGCTGATGCCCTTAGTTCCCAGGGTGTTGCAAAAAATAAAGGAGGAGAAAGCAGAGGTCATACTGGTAGCCCCAGCGTGGCCGAGACAATACTGGTTCTCAACCCTCCTGAGACTGTCGAGGTGCGATCCTGTCCAGCTGCCTCACAGACTGGACCTTTTATCCCAGGACAACAGTCTGCTACTCCACCCCAATCTGGAGGCATTGCACCTCCATGGGTGGTTGCTTCGTGGTTAACGAGCAGTGAGCAGCTGTGCTCTTCTCCGGTGAGGGAGGTCCTGTGTGGGAGCAGGAAAAGTTCCACAAGGGTCACGTATGCCGCCAAGTGGCACAGGTTCGCGCAGTGGGCTATGGACAAAGGGGAAGATCCAGCCATGCTCCCTGTCCAATGCATATTAGATCACCTATGGCACTTAAAATCTAATGGGCTGTCATTGTCATTTCTCAAAGTCCATTTGGCGGCGATTGCAGCCTTTCATCGGACCCCTGAGCACGACTTGCTGTTCTCGCTCCCTATAGTTAAGAGGTTCCTGAAAGGTCTGTCTAAACTGTACACATCAGTGAAGCCACCGACAGCTCAATGGGACTTGAACTTAGTCCTCTCCCAACTCGCCAGGCCCCCGTTCGAGCTGTTGGCAACATGCTCGCTGCTCTACCTCTCTTGGAAGGTAGCATTTCTGGTGGCCATCACGTCAGCCAGGAGGGTGTCGGAGCTGTGAGCCCTGGTGGCAGAGCCCCCTTATACGCTGTTCTTCAAGGACAAGGTACAGCTGCGCCCACACCCGACCTTTAGGCCCAAGGTCGTGTCGCAATTCCATGTAAGCCAGGACATTTACCTGCTGGTTTTTCGCCCTAAACCTCACGCGTTGGAGGAGGATATGCGCCTCCACACCTTGGATGTGCGCAGGGCCTTGGCCTTTTATACTGAAAGGACAAAACCTTTTTGTAAAACGCCTCAGCTGTTCGTGGCAGTCGCAAACAGACTAAAAGGCCAACCTGTATCCACGCAGAGGATTGCTTCTTGGATTGCAGCTTGCATCAAAGAATGTTATAAGCTAGCAGGTAGACACCTGCCGTGAGTGACCGCCCACTCGACAAGGGCTTAGGCGGCATTCCTGGCGGGAGTCCCAATCGCGGATATCTGCAAGGCGGCGACGTGGTCCTCCCCACATACCTTCGCGCAGCACTACGCCATCACCCAGCAAGCTCGGGGGGATGCAGCAGTGGGAAGGGCGGTGCTGCAGTCCGTATCTCTATAATGTCTCCCACCTCCAAGGTAAGGCTAGATACTCACCTACAAGGGAATGGACAGGAGCAGCACTCGAAGAAGAAGAAGAGGTTACTTACCGGTAACCAGTGTTCTTCGAGAGGTGTGCTCCTGGCCATTCCAATCCCTCCCACCTTCCCTCAGACAGTCTGGGTAGAAGGAACTGAGGAAGGAAGGGTCGGCTGGTGGCTATATAGGGAGTGGCAATGGCGCCACTCCAGGGGGCGCTACAGCCGGCCCTACAGGTACTCTAAGGGAAAAAAGTTCCAGCGTGCTGTGCACGGGGTGTGCAGACACCTACAAGGGAATGGCCAGGAGCACACCTCTCGAAGAACACCGGTTACCGGTAAGTAACCTCTTCATACGAACACGTTTGCTCTGATCCCTCAGAATGTCCATGAGAGCTCTTGCAATAAATTTGTTAGTCTTTAAAAGTGCCACAGGACTCCTTGTTTGTTTGCTGAAATAGACCTACATCGCAACCCCTCAACACCTGCAGAGACAAGCAGACTACATCTGCTTTCCTCAGAGGATGACTCCCTACAGATCTATATGGCATGGAATGGAATTCCATCAGCTCATAGCCAGCCCAGGCCCAGTCCCCACCAACTGCATGACCCTTAAAGCCATATCTCCAAGACACTCTTTATTCATCCCCCACCTTGAGTTCATTGGCTTCTATGTACCCACTGCGGTCTGTGTCGTATTTCCGCCAGGCCTGCAATGAAAATGGCACATGTTAGTACAATTGATTCCCACTGAAACAGAAATAGCTTTCTGATTACAGTAGCACCTTGATCCACAAGGCAAAGGTATAAATGCAATCTAATGTCTGGAAGCTGAAGCTAGACAGAGTCAGACTAGAAGGGAGAAATGCAATGTTCAGGATAATAAAATGACTGCAACAACTTCCCTTGGGCTGTGATGGTTTTTCCATCACTTGATATCTTTAAATTGGATGTCATCCTAAACAATCTACTGGAGGGCAAACAGATGTTATGGGCTACATGGGGAAATGACTTGGCAAGGTTCTCTGGCCTGTGTTACACAAATCAGATTACACTTCCCTGCATTTATTGTCCTCCCTTCTGTAAGTTCTCTCATCTTCAAAGTGTCTGATTGTAACCCTTCTGCCAGGGCAGGCTGGCAGGACAAGGGCCACATTCTATACCAAGGGGTTTCCCAATAAGGTAGAACCACCAATCGACTCGAGCCCCCACCCAGAGTTCTGGGAAATCCTGCACTGTTCCCTTGGCACCCCAAAGGGGTAAGGCTTCCCACTTGCAAGCATGAATCTGAGTATAGTAAACAGAACTTTTAATAGTAGTAAAACAGAGTGTAAAAGGCCAAATAACAGAAATCAGCGCTGATCTAGCAAATCAGTACAAAGCAAAGTTCCCAACAACCCACACCGCATAACAGAATACACAAGACTTAATGGCAAAACTGTCACTGATCTGGGGAATTGGTGCTAACTAGGCTCCCAATGAACCCTACAGTACGTAGGGAGTGTCTCTCATGTCAGCTGTCCACAGGTGCCAACTACTGTCACTCACTCCATCCAATAGCACCATCTCCTGGCTCCACCCACCGGCCACTCATGCTGCCCAGCTTGCCGCTGGCCACTCTTACTGTCCGACGGCTCTGCCCACTGGTCACTCATGCCATTCAGCTTGCCACTGGCAACTCTCACTGCCAGTGGGCTCCGCCCACTGTCTGCCAGCTCTGCCCAAAGGTCACTCACGCCACCCAGCTCACCGCTATCCGCTCTCACTGTCTGCTGGCTCTGCCTGCTGTCTGCTGGTTCTGTTCACTGGTTGCTCACGCCACCCAGCTCGCTGGTCTCACTGTCTGCTGGCTCCTCTTCAGTAAGTTCAGCTCAGGGAGAAAGTTTGCCTCCTTCCCTAGCAATTTCAGCTCTTAAACCTTAAGCAGTGGCAAGTAGCTACTTCCTTTAACATGACAAAGGAGGCCTCAAAGAAGCCCAGCCAGAGCTATCATTTGACAGAGAGGTGAGGCAAATGCCTCAGGCATCACTCCAGAAGAAGATATGCCAAGCCCCACCCGTCTTAAAACTTTTCCAGGCTGAAATAGCCAATGACCTCTTTTACAGGTATCTTTTTAACTAAGGGTAGCGTTTACCCTTTAACTAACCCAGACAGATTTGAAACAAACAGAGAGCGTGGCAGTTCACAAAAACAGTATTTTCTATGTTCCCTCAGTAGAATTACAGATATTGACAGATTTGTGATAAGATTAACCCCAAACACCACCACCCACTATGTCCTGCACCCAGTATGCGAATACTTAATTGTGCTCTTTGTGTTCATGCTAATACAGGACCCATGCAGATTAGGTGTCCTCTTTCAGCAGCTGTTATGCACAGCTTCTAAGCCTGCCTTACAGCTTCCACCTGCCGAAGATTTTCCATCCCAGCAAATCATATTTTAGATTAGCTATGACTAGTCCTGGTGGGAATTCGGCTGACTGCTCCCCCTAATGGTGCATTCAGACCTTGAGGACCCAAGTGGCCCCCTTCCCAAACTTTACATCCGTTTCTTGACCTTTTTTGAGCAGCTTGCTGCTTTTGGTACACCACCTCAGGATTCCCTTTGTTTTTGGCATGTGTCCCTCCTGGCCACACCAGTAGCAGAAAAATAGTTGTTGACCCACGGGGCTGGTATTTCTGCATGTGGTTTTCTGGATCATGGCAACTGAAGCCTCTGCGTGCCCACACCTTCCTGCCGATTGTCAGGAACTTCGCAACTCAGCCATCTGCTCCGTTAGAGCTTTCACTTGTTGGGCCAAGTCTTCTTCACCATGGACCATTAGCACCCCTGGCTGTCTGCTAGATGCTGCCCTTGCAGGCCTACTGGGTTGAATTTCTCCATTATGGCAGGCAGTTTGTCTCTGCTTTTCCTCTCGAATCTCTTTAATTAGCAGTGAATAGGCCGGTGGGTTTTCCTGTCGTTCTCTTAGCCGAAGGTGAAGTGGAATGAGGTCCTGGTATTGAACCCCTCTCACTACCTGTGCTGACCTGGTCTGGTCCATCATCTCAGAAGTTATAGCTCGACTCAAGACAACTTTCTGCAATGTCTTTTCCAGTCTTTGTACATAGTTGGACACCTTCTTGCCTTTTTGCTGTTGGGTGCTAAGCAGGCTACAATAAATATCCTCAGCACTTTTAATTTTTCCAAAGGTATTGGTAAGGGCCTCTAGGCAGTTCTTTACACTGACTCCCAGGGTTGGCCAGCTTCAGGGTGCGGACAACATCTAGTGCTGGTCCCCACAGACTTTTAGTTAAGCATCTTTGCTTCTCAATGTCAGGCATGGCCCACTGCTGTAGCATTTCCGAGCTGTGTTCCAACCAGGCTTCAAATCCCTCCTCCCCAGGCACTGGGGTGGAACTTCCAGAGAATAGAATTAGTTTGCTAGTGGTACCAGAGTCATGGTGGGGGTGCATAGCCTTGTCCAACACCTTTTCTAACACTTTCCCATACCCCTGATGAAGAGGCAGTCTCCTGCATTGGGGGCCCTGAGCTAAGGCCCAATACTTCTGGTACATCGGCCATAGTCTTCCCTTCTTTCTTCAAGAGGGCAGCCATCTTTTTCAGGAGCTCCGTCTGGGGGGTTGGAGTCTTTGTGGGCAACTTACGGAAAATAGTGACTGTGGAAGGCAAGTCCCCAATCTTTAACTCTGATGGCACTGACAGGGCCTCCACAGCCTGTTTCAACTCATAGCGTACGTCGTAGGTTACCTTGTCCTCCTGGGATACCTCTCCACACAGCCTGCATTTAGCTATAGTGGACTAACGGAACCATCATCAAATTCCTTAGGTATCCCTTGCACCAATATGCACTTGTTAGGGTTAATATTCAATTCCTTACACCAATTTTCTAATAGCTGTCAAGCCATTATGCAAATTTGTCTAGCTCCGATCACAACAAAATAGGGCCCCACTTGAGCGGTCACTCAGGTGTGCCTGTTAAGGGTACTGACCTAGGATCCCGGACAAGCCCCCAAAATGTAACCCTTCTGCCAGGTCAGACTGGCAGGACAAGGCCGGGTTCTATACCTAGGGGTTTCCCAATAAGGTAGAACCACCAACTAGCTTGAGCTGCCACCCAGAGTTCTGGGAAATCCTGCACTGTTCCCTTGGCACCCCAAAGGGGTAAGGCTTCCCCACTGGCAAGCATGAGTCTGAGTGTAGTAAACAGAACTTTTAATAGCAGTAAAACAGAGCGTAAAAGGCCAAATAACAAAAATCAGCGCTGATCTAGCAAATCAGTACAAAGCAAAGTTCCCAACAACCCACACCGCATAACAGAACATACAAGACTTAATGGCAACACTGTCACTGATCTGGGGAATCGGTGCTAACTAGGCTCCCAATGAACCCTAGAGTGCGTAGGGAGTGTCTCTCATGCCAGCTGTCCGCTGGCGCCAACTACTATCACTCACTCTATCCAATAACACCATCCCTTAGCTCTGCCCACTGTCTGCTGGCTCCACCCACCAGTCACTCACACCACCCAGCTTACTGCTGGCTGCTTTCACCGACCACTGGCTCCAACTGCTGTCCGCCAGCCCTGGCCACCACTTGCTCACACCACCCAGCTCGCTGCTGTCTGCTCTCACTATCTATTGGCTCTACCTACTGTCCACCGATTCTGCCTACTGGTTGCTCACACCACCCAGCTTGCTGTTCTCACCATCTGTTTGCTTCTCTTCCTAGTGATTTCAGCTCTTAAACCTTAAGCAGTAGCAAGCAGCTACTTCCTTTAACATGATAAAAGAAACTTCAAAGAACCCCAGCCACCACTACTATTTGACAGAAGGGGTGAGACAAATTGCCTCAGGCATCACTCCAGGAGACATGCTAACCCCCACCTCTGTCTTAAAACTTTTCCAGGCTGAAATAGCCAGTGCCCTCTTTTACAGGTATTTTTTTTAACTAAGGGTAGTGTTTACCCTTTAACTAACCCAGACAGATTTGAAACAAACAGAGAGTAGCAATTCACAAAAAGACAGTATTTTATATTTCCCCTCAGTAGAATTACAGTTATTGACAGATTTGTGATAAGATTAAGCCCAAATACCATTACCCACTATGCCCTGCACCCATTATGCTAATACCTAATTGTGCTCTTTGTGTTCATGCTAATATAGGACCCATGCAGATTACGTGCCCCCCTTCAGTATTTGTCATGCACAGCTTCTAAGCCTGCCTTACATGATGAAGTGGGATTTTTCTCCCACAAAGCTCATACAATAAAAAAAATTGCTACTCTTTAAAAGTCTCCACCAGACTCCTTTTTTGTTTCACAAGTCCGATTAGTTGAGCATAATAATCCAGTTTGGCCTTAGCAGTGTTATGATATATCTGTCAGGAATCCAGTGCCTTTACTAGGAATAGCATCTACTTCCCAGCAGGGCTTGCTCTCATCTTAAGTAGATATGGACTCAGTCTTGACTGTGCTGTCAAACTGCCCTTTTTATTGGTATGGGAATGGCAATGGCAATAACTAAAGCTAATACCTACAAAGCAGGAGAAACATTCTCCTAGTGGTCTGTGTGTTGTTTCAGAATCAGCTCATCCATCTCTTAGACAATAAGGACTGTTCCAGAACTGCCTTCACCAAAAACTCACATGAAACCTGAGCTATTTAGAAATTTGAGTGGTGGGTCTGCCAGACTGTTACCGTCAAGCAACCAAGGTAGCAAAGCAGGAGGGAAAGACAGTAGAAATGTGCCTTGCTTCCCACACTTGGTTGGCATCTACTGTAAGTTTCTCTCTATCTAGTATCTAAGACAGCATCCATCCTATAAAACCTGAGTCACCCATTGAGGTCAGGCCCCAAGAGCGTTGCTGCCCTGGGGAAGAACTCAGGGCACTGGCCCAGGCCCCGATTCTGCACTGGGGCCCAACCTGGCCTCAGGCACCTGCTGCTGCCAGCCTGGCCCTGGACAAGGCAGGGAGCGGCAGCCGCAGTCACGGGCACCCCGGCCTAGGATGGTGCTGGAAGCCACCGCCGCTGCCACCACTACAGGCTGCTGGTCCCCGGATCTCTGGCTGGAGACCGGGAGAGGAAGGGGCTGTGCCAGGACTCGGGGCACTGGCGCTGGGATTCGGTGCACAAGCCCCATGTGCCAGGTCGCAGCGATGCCCCATCAGCTCTCTCTGCCTCAGCTGTTTCTGTGGTCCTAACAAATCAAAGGCCATTTATCTGATCAGATCTTCCCACTTATTCCTGAGGAGTTGGTTGATCAAAGTATTTTCCTACATCAAGATGTTACACTGTCTCTCCCACACAAGGTGACCTCTTCTGACACACCAGCTGCTGTTCGACCACCTACCATAGATTTCCATCACCATCTGGCAAGGGAAAAACAGAGCTCACATTTCTCACCTGAGTCTTCTGAAGCTTCATCTCTCAAGGGGACACTGGCTTTTGTCTTAAGAGGAACTGGTTTAGCAGTGCTATGTGCAGTCAAGGGAAAGCAATGTCAAGAGCTCATACTCATTATTATACTCTCTATTGTCAGAGTGGGCTGAATTTAATATTTAATCAAATGTGCTTCTTAAACAGTAACATCACCTGCATATTAAATGGCAACAGAAGGCTCCTGTTTCATTGCATCAAATGTGGCTGTTGTGACTTCCTCAAATGTGGCAGTTGTATTCATTTTTCAGTCATAGTATTTAACTCTTGCATTGCTTAACAGCCGCTTCATGTCACTGACTGGTGAAACTCTTCACATATAATATTTATGAATAAACAGAGATACCATATTTTCCAGAGGAGTAGCTGTGTTAGTTTGTGTATAGCAAAAATAGCGAGAGTCCTGTGGCACCTTATAGACTAACAGATTTCTTCGAGCATAAGCTTTCATGGGCTTTAACCCACTTTGTCAGATGCATGAAGTGGAAACTACAGTGGAGCTGTATATATACACATACCAGAATGGAGGAAGGCAAGTATTAGCAAAGTCAGTTCAGAGAGCAGATGGGGCCCATTCACACCTGTAGATCAAAAAGATACTTCAAAAAAGAAACTTCAAAAAAAGACTTCAGTGTGAAACTACAGAGTTGGAGTTAATCTGCAAGTTTGATACCATCAGGCTGGGTCTGAATAGAGATTTAGAATGATTAGCACATTACAAAAAGTGATTCATCTGTTTACACATTCTCTCCCTGTGATCTACTGGTGTGAATAGGCCCCATCTGCTCTCTGAACTGACTTTGCTAACACTTGCCCTCCTCTATTCTGGCATGTGTATCTATATACCTCTCAACAGTAGTTTCCACTGCATGCATCTGATGAAGTAGGTTGAAGCCCATGAAAGCTTATGCCTGAAGAAATCTGTTAGTCTATTAGTAGGGTTACCAGATACCAAAGCATGGAAAAGAGGACAGGGAAGTACGAAAAGGAGGACATCGGAGGACACATGGAAAAAATGTAGTATTATTATAACTGTCATTATCATATTATGTCATGGAAAATGGTAATGAGTAATGAATGCAGTGTTAAAATGAGGGGCGTCACTAGCACTGGACACATGGGGCTCATGCCCCAAGTCTCCTATGCCAGTGCCCTGGGTCTCCTGGAGATCAGAGACCTGGCTGCTGCCAGCCCAACGCTGCCTCCCTCTGGGGCCCAGGGATCTGGTGCTTGACTGCCGCTAGCCCACTCAGGGCCAATCAGCCTATGGGGGCCTGTCCCCCAGCCAGTCCATCCCAAGGATGGGGCAGGGCAGGCCGGGGTGGGCTGGTGTGTGGGTGGGGCCTTGGAGCCTGCACCGCCCCTCCCTGCCCCGCCTCCTGGGCCAGAACGTCTCTGCGGAGCCCAGCAAACAGTGGGGCCTGAGGTGATAGCCCCACACCTGGGGACAGCTCTGGCCCCGCCCCGAACCTATTTTGGGGGCAGTGATGCCCCTAGTTAAAACTGCACAAAGTCATGTGTTTTTTAAATTATTTTAAAATAAAAAAATTACCAAAATGTTTTCTTTTACTGAAAACTGATTTTTTCAGTAAATGAAAGTTTTTCGTGATGCTTTCATTAATGTTCATGAGACTAAAAAAAAGTTAAAAAACTTGAAATGCACCTTAAAAAGTAAAAAAACAAAACAAAAACAACAGTTAACTTGCCTCTGTTTTTCATTTTCCACAGCAGCCCATTTTACAATTTAAAAAAAATTGTCCTAAATTGTGTCTAGCCAGTTCAAATATGCCCCTTTCTTTGTTTTACTTAACTGGTCCCTGTTAGTAATTTTATTCATGGTATAATTTATTTTTCTTCATTTTATTAGTCCTTGCTCTACTTTTTGCCCCAATTTAGCCCTTTTTTAGGGAGCAACAGGCCAAAAAATCAAAGCCCCCAGTACAGGGCTCAAACCCATGAGTGACCCTGGCTATGTCTTACACTTTTATTTTCCTCCCATTCTGTAAGTTCCCCCATCTTCAAAGCAGCTGACAAAGTGGGATTTTCTCCCACAAAAGCTCATGTGATAAATAAATAAATTTCTTAGTGTTTAAGTGCCACTGGACTCCTTGGTTCTTTTGCCATAGCCCAGGACATGTTTACACTGCAATCTCAGGATGTATGTGGCTGCAGCTTGGGTACCTCATTAGCGTTCAAGAGTCAGACAGGTCACATGTGTACAGTACTTACCACACAGACAGCAAGGAAGCCAGGGCAGCTAGCTAAACAACCTCATCACACAGGCAGCTCAGCGTTAGGGCAGGGGCAGGAAGGGACTCACAGCCAGGGAGCCTGCCCGGAGTCAGAGGCTAAATGGCACCAGCCCCAGCAAGAGGGAACAAGCTCTGCTCACACCTCTGCGGCTGGTAGGGGTGGGAATTCCCCAGGCCAGGTGCTGTGAAGGGAAGAGAGAGTAGAGGAGAGGAGGGGAGGAGAGGGATTTTTGGGCTTGCTTCTGGCCACTGCAGCCCCCTGAGCTCAGCAGGCCCCTGCCTGTGTCTGTATTTAGACTGCTTCCCTGGTGTCCAGCAAGAAGACAGAACAAACTGGCTTTTTTTTGAAATGCCTGGAGGATGGAGGACAGCAGGGCAAAAAGGGGGACATGTCCTCCTTTTGCCAGACGTCTGGTAACTGGTACCACAAGACTCTTGCTACTTTAGAGATACCATATTGCTTTATACTTCTAGAGCATCTATCCTCTTAAAGAGCTCTTCAGATATTACCTCTGTAAGTGCAGAAATGTCTTTCTGAAGTAGATACAGTAAAGAAGACCAGGCTCATTTCATCCTTCTTCAAGATACTGCCATTTCCAAGTGGAACACAACATTTGTTTGGTGGCACAATGCAGTAGTGGGTAGTTTAGCACAGAAAGTGAACAGACCATCCAAATAATATTGGGAGTGAAATTTACAGAGATAAAATAAAACTATCTAAGGTACAAATTGGGCAAGACACTGGGGCTAACTTGTTTACTCTTCTGAGGTGTGCCATAAGTTCTCTGATGATGACAGGGCATCTGCACTTCACTTTCATACTTGGTCCAAAGACAACATCTCAATAGCCATTAATAGAAACCTGTGTGGATACAAATAAGTGGATCCATATCCAACCTGCATCCACAAGAAATGGTCTGCGGATATCAGTGTTGTATCCGCGGATGCGGATAGAATGCAAATCTCCACGGAGATCTGCATATTTGCAGGGCTCTAGCTCTGTGCAGATAAAAATATATGTATCCATATCTGATCTGCATCCGCAAGAAATGGTCCGTGGATATCCATGTTGTATCCACGGATGCGGATGTAAGGCGGATATCTGCGGATATCCACGGATTTGCAGGGCTCTAGCCATTAACAGACATGCCTACAGACACTAATCCCCTCCTTCAGCCCAGACCTATCTCCCCACTCTTCTCTTCTTCTTTACTTTTTTGAAAGGGGCTGAAGAATTGATTTAAAGCACCCAGCAGTTTAGAACATTCTATTGTGATGGCAAAGCCATTGGCCATTATTTTGAAAACTTGGGGCAATTGGAGGAAGTCCCAGATGACTGGAAAAAGGCAAATATAGTGCCCATTCTTAAGAAAAGAAAGAGGATCTATGGAACTACAAACCAAACAGCCTCACTTCACTCCCCAGAAAAATCACAGAGCAGCTCTTCAAGAAATCCATTTTGAAGCACTTGGAGGAGAGATAGATGATCAGGAGCTCAGCATGGATTCACTAACAGAAAGTGGTGGACATGCTATACTTCGACTTCAGCAAAACTTTTGACAGGGTCTCCCAAAGTATTCTTTAACAACAAGTTAGAGAAGTAGGGGTTGGATGGGCTATAAGGTGGAAAAGCTGACTAAACTATTGGGATCAAAGGGCAATGGTCAAAGGTTTGATGTCTAGTTAGCAGTTGGTATCAAGCAGCATGCTCAGGGGTCTATCCTGGGGCCATTTTTTGTTCAACATCTTCATTAAAGTGGATTGCACTTTCAACAAGTTTGTGGATGACATTAAGCTGAAGGGAGTGGTAGATAACACTGGAGGGTAAGGCTAGGATACGGAGTGACCTAGACTATTTGGAGGACAGAGTCAAAAGAAATTTGATGAGGTTCAGCAAGGAAAAGCGCAGACTGGGGAATGATTGGCTAGGCAGCAGTTCTGCAGGAAAGTATCTGAGTGCTACAGTGGACCAGAAACTGGACAGGAGTCAGCAGTGTGCCTTTATTGCCAAGAAAGCTAACAGCATATTGGGCTGCATTAGTAGGATTACTGCCAGCAGATCGAGGACATTATTATTCCCCTGTATTTGGCACTACTGAGGCCACATTTGGAGCACTGTGTCCAGTTTTGTGCCCCCCTCCCCCACCCACTAAACAAAGGGTATGGACAAATGGTAGAGAGTCCAGCGCAGGGTCACAAAAATGATTAGAGGACTGGAGTACATGATTTATGAGAAGACGCTGTAGGCTTATTTAGTCTGCAGAAGAGAAGAGTGGGGGGGGGGATTGGACACCAGCCTTCAACCACCTGATGGAGTTCCAGGGAGGATGGAGCTAGTCTGTTCTTAGTGGTGGCAATTTCCAGACGGGTAGCCATGTTAGTCTGTGTAAAGCAAAACCAAGAGACCTGTGGCACCTTTTAGACTAATAGATTGCATCTGATGAAGTGGGTTGGAGCCCACAAAAGTTTATGCCCGAAGAAATCTGTTGGTCTATAAGATGCCACAGGACTCTTGTTTTTTTAGTGGTGGCAGATGACAGATCAAGAAGCAATGCTCTCAAATTGCAGCGGGGGTGGCTGAGGTTGGATATTCAGAAAACTCATCTCACTAGTAGGGTGTGAAGAACTGGAATGGGTTACTGATGGAGCTGGTGGAATCATTAGAGGTTTTTAAGGCCCAACTTGCCAATGCCCTGGCTTGGTTGCTTTAGTTGAGGTTAGTCCTGCATTGAGTGGGCAGTTGGACCAGATACCTCCTGAGGTCCTTCTAGTCCTCATCCTCTGTGAAAGTGAATTTCATTAGCACAACACAAGGAAACACATCCATCTAATGAGCAGCACTAACAGAAGGGGGACCAAGTAGTATCTAGCCCTGACTAGATCTTGGGGGTGACCAAGAAAGAGAAGTGCTGCCCAAAAACTCCATCCCAGGTCTTACACTGAGCTAAGCCACCTCTGTGGAGACTGGGGGGTGCTTGAGCTCCAGGGATGCCAGTGTTGCATGGGTCAGCAGTGAAGGTCCAGGGTAAGTCTCTAGATTGCTACACACCCTAGTCACCTCAGACTTGGGGGTTAAAACCAGCTAACATTAAGTGACCGTTGCAGAGAAGAGAGAGCAGGGATGGTCTCACTGTCCAGTCCATGTTTGTCCTAAAATATATGACTAGCTCCAGTACTTGCAGCACACCAAGCCCTTGAATAAAGTGTACAATAGCTCTTTTGTGGCAGGGACTGGCTGTATCTATTTTACACCCCCTATCTCAAGGGTCAGCAACCTTTGCCAGCCTCCATACCAGCCCTGCCCACCCCATCCTCAACAGGTGCCGGGGCAGGGCCAGCAGGTACCCAGGGTAGGGATAGGGACTCCTTCTCCCTACTGGCTCTGCCCCCATGTACTGGACTCCTCTCCCCGGCTGGCAGGTCTGCTCAGCTGGGGGGTGGGGCCCCGCTGGGGACAGGAGCCCCATACACCACAGCTCCCTTTCCCTGGTCACTGCACTCCCCTGCGGGAGCAGCACCAGCAGGGGGCAGGAGCTGCAAAAGGGGAGCGCAGCAACCGTGCTGCATGCTGCTCAGAATAGGCACATGTGCCTGGTATGGCATCTGTGCTGGGTGTTGCCAGCCCCTGGCCTATATCAATATGTTTCCAGTCCTGGACTGGTTAACACAAACAATAAAAAGAACAAGATCCCATTGAAGTCTATGGCAAAACTTTTATGGACTTTAAGGGCATCAAGATTTGGCTTGTTATGTCTACGGCTGTGTTGTGGGGTGGGAGGGTGTAATTACAGCTGGCATGTAGCTGTGTCTCTTTAAGGTATGACCATTCAGAGGATGCCAGCATGATTGCTAAACAGAAAAAACTGCTTATTTAGAGAGCGTGGCCAAGGATTTCTCCAGCCTGGTCATTCATTAGGAATGATTCAAGTATATCTCCCTGCCCAGGCCGTCTACGTAGTTCTTCTCCCCCAAGTCCTCACATGCACACACTCCCAGGTGCCTAAAATGCAAGAGGAACAGTCTACCTGTGATAAGAATTAAAGAAATTGCAGGCCAGATTCCTTATTCTGCCCTGGCATCAGTGGAAATGTAGCCTAAGGACAGAGTAAAAGGCAAGCAATGGCTTCAGGACCTGGTTTATTTATAAGCATAATAAAAAAAAAATCTGTTCTCTGCTTACCTCCATGAATTCAGTGCTAGATCCAACATGTTGTCTGAAACACAATAGGAAGTTCTCCTCTGTGGGCAGGATCTGAGCCAGCTAGAGGATGGAAAACAACATAGCCATCAGTAAGGAGAGGAGAAGGCAAGTCATGCAACACTCACAGGAGCCTTGGCTGTCCCACTGGTTGTGCAGATGGTGACAGGGTAGGATTGTGTTTCCTTCCCACTTCACTTTCTTTTAATTCTCGTTGCTATTACAGGAAGCTGCCGTTTTTTGAGGGAGATTCTGCAGGATGTTTCTGAGGAGATGCGCACTCTCTTTCTTTTAGAATTTGGCTCTTAATATTTTGCTTAGCCTAAAACAGATTATTCTGACTGACATACTGTGATGAGTCTTTGCCTATGGAAAGGACAGAGCCCGTTCCAATTAGTTCTGTGCAGTACCTCCCCTAGAGAAAGGAACCATGTTGGGAATCTTCCCTTTTGTCCTCTTCTGGATGAACCACTGTCACAGAGTGCACGTATTTTTCTCCTGTAGTGCCTAGTCCAGGAATAACAGCCAACTTCAGCTACAAGCTAACAGAGTTAAAGCTAGCTCCAGTGATCCACTTTTGTGTTAAGGTTCTGGCCTCATAAACTAGTGACTACTGCAATGCACTTTCTCCACACGTTAATAGGGGACTTTGAAAGCATTCCTCTGGCACTTTTAAAGACTGACTAATTTATTGCATGAGTTTTTATGGAAGAAAATGTGGGATTTTCTCCCATGACAAATGATAAATTCCAAAGGGTAGCTGTGTTAGTCTAGTCTGGCAGAACAAATGAACAAGGCATCTGGTGGCACTTTTAAAGACTAACAAATTAATTTATTGCATGAGCTCTTGTGGGAGAAAAATCCTACTTCATCAGTTCCCCATCTTCAAAGCATCTGACAAAGTGGGCTTTTCTCCCACAATCAATAAATTTTTTTAGGCTTTAAGGGTATGGCTACACTTGCAAATTAGTTCAAATTAAGGAGGCTTAATTCAAGCTAATTTAGTACCTGTCTACACTAGCCTTTCATTAGTTCAAATTAAGGAATTCCTTAATTCCAACTAATGAAAGCTTAGTTCAAATTAGCAAGATCTGCCAGTTAGTTTGAACTATGCCCTTAGTTTGA
Source organism: Podocnemis expansa (assembly GCA_007922195.1). Classification (NCBI taxonomy): domain Eukaryota; kingdom Metazoa; phylum Chordata; order Testudines; family Podocnemididae; genus Podocnemis; species Podocnemis expansa. The sequence continues at coordinate 224,744 of ML682104.1, forward strand.
TCTTTACTTTGAATTTAGGATGGTATAGACTAGGATTAACCCTTTGTTTGAATTTAATAAATTCGAATTAAGGGCAGTTAGTTTGAATTAACAAAGTGGACTAATTCAACTTAACATTAAGTTGAATTACTCAACTTTGTTAATTTGAATGAATAAATTTGAGTTTAATTCAGATTAAACTTGAATTTATTAGTTCAAATTAACAAAGTTGACTTAACTTTTCCTACTATAGACATAGCCTAAAAGTACTATAGGATTCCTTGTTTATTTTGCCGAGCTAGGCTAACATGGCTATCCATCTAGAATCTGAAACCATTGTGGCTCTTTTTTATTTCCCGCTTAGTTGCACCAGCATCCTTGATGAGCCCAGCTTCTGGAATTGTGTTTGGTGGTTCAGTGCTGCCACAGATCTAACAGGGGGAAGCTAGTCACCCAAAATGCTTTATTCTACCTTTTGTAAAAATGATTGCTTTACATTTTAATTGGTTGATGATCAAGAAAATGAGCATTTTAAATGAACAAAATATATATATATATATATATATATATATATATATATATATATATATCATTAGATGTACTACTGCCGCCACCTAGGATTTCTGAATTTCTGAAAAGACATCCTAAACAATCCAGGTTCATCATTGACACTACTTCTTTACAATTTTGCTTCCTTCCCTTTGGACAGGGAAAGCAAGCTAGCTCCTAGTCAGCTTGAGTCCTCAGTCAGAAAGTCAAGTGCTGCAATGTTTGAGTTTCAAACACAGGTAGGAACTAGTTACATCCAGGTAAATAATTATTTGTAGTGACCTTTTCAAAAGAAAACCCATGAAAATATTAACAATGGCAATGGGGTTGGAAACTTTTTAACATCACCTTACATTGAAGACGAAGGGACCTGCGCTCCTTTGTCCCTTTAAAGATTAAGGGAGTTATCAAAAAGAATTGTTCCAACGATTATTAACAATTTGAAATGTGGAAAAAGCATATGAACAACCTGAGTGCCTTCTGTGATGAAGTGACTGGTTCCGTGGTTGTGGAGAAAATAGTGAACATGATATACCATGACTTTAAGCAAAGCTCTCAATAGGGCTTCCACAGTATTCTTATCAGCAAGTTAAAGTATGGGTTGGAAGAATGGACTACAATATCGATAGAAAGCTGGCTAGATCATGGGGCTCAACAGATAGTGTTCAGTGGCTTTAGCTGGCAGCCAATCACAAGCAGAGTGCCCCGGGCATCAGTGCTGCGGTCAATTTTGTTCAATATCTTCACTAATGATCTGGAGGATGGGGTGGATTGCACCCTCAGTAAATTTACAGATTATACTAAACTGTGGTAAATGGTAGATATGCTGGATGATAGGGATAGGATACAGAGTGACCTAGACAATTTGTAGCATTGGGTCAAAAAAAAAAATCTGATGAGGTTCAACCAGGAAAAAATCAGAGTCCTGCATTTAGGATGAAGAATCCCATGCACTGCTGCAGATTGGGTTGCAGATTAACTAAGCGGAAGATTCTACAGGAAAGGATTGGGGGCTACTGTAGAAAAGAAGCTGGATACAAATCAACTGTGTAACCTTATTCCCAAGAAGCCTAACGGCATATTGGGCAGCATTAGTAGGAACATTACCAGCAGATTGAGGGAAGTGATTAGTCCCTTCTGTTTGGCGCTGGTGAGGCCACATTTCGAGTATTTTGTCCAGTTTGCCCTCATCACCCCTTCCCCCCACCCCCCAGCTACAGAAAAGATGTGTACAAATTGGTGAGAGTCCTTCAGAGGGCAACAACAATTATGGGGCTGGAGCAGATGAATTGTGAGGAGAGGCTGAAGAAACTAGGCTTGGTTAGTCTGCATAAGAGAAAAGTGAGGGGTGATTTGAAAGTGCCTTCAACCATATGAAGGGAAATGGGTTTCCAGGAAGGATGGAGCTAGGCTGTTCTCAGTGGTAGTAGATGACAGCAGTGTTTCCCACCCACTGTGCTATGGCACACTGGTGGGCCCTCAGGCCTAAGCAGATGTGCCATGGAATTTTTTGAAAAACTATTCAGAGTTCTGGATTGGCTCATGAATATTCATAAGTTCATTTGGAGTCTATAAATTGGTGTGCCTCAGTACAATTAAAGGTATCAAGGTGTGCCACAACAGAGTAAAGACTGGGAACCAATGCATGAGAGAACAAGGAAGGTCTTGGTTGGGTATGAAGGAAATCTTTTTCCCTAGGAGGATGGTGAAGCATTGGGATGGGTTACTGAAAGAGGTGGTGGAATCTCCATCCTTATAAGTTTTTTAAAGTCTGGCTCAATAAAGGCCTGGCTGGAATGATTTATTTGGGTCCTGCTTTGAGCAGAAGGTTGGACTAGATGACCTCAAGTGTCTACCAACTCCAGTCTTCTATAAAAAGATAGTATATAAAACTGGAACCTAAGCTTTGTGGGATTCCTGTTTTTCCAAACAAGTCTGCCTGCCTTTCTCTGTCCTTTTCACAGATATGTTCTTAACATTGCATCATTTCTTGAGACAGTGTCACTGATAAATAAAAAGGACTAGACAACGTTGAATAAGGCCTGTGCAGATGAGCAACTGGCCAGGAGATTTCTTGAGAAGCGCAGGTTGGTAGGAACCTCCTTTTAATGACAAAAATAATAAAGTGGAGCACTCTCCAGGAGGCCAGACTTGAGGATCATACTGGACCTTCTAGCCTTGAAAACTATGAAAAGACAACCTAATGAAACAAGTGGTAGGATTCACAGGCTGTGTTCACACAGCCCTCTTATTTCGAAACAACCGAGGTTGTTCTGAAATAAGATTTAGGCTGTTCACATGACGCACGGTTGTTTCGAAACAACGCCGTGTGAACATGTTGTTTCAAAACAACGGTGACTTGTTTAGAAATAACTGTTGCCTGAACCTGCTATTTCGCTTTGAGCTTTTTTCCTTAATTCGAATTAACAGTTTGTTAATTCGAATTAAGTTATTTTGAAATAAGGCGTTATTTTGATACAAGTTGTTTCGAAACAACCATATCGAAATAACCCCCTGTGTGTGAACACAGCCACAGTCCCTACTCATGCACCCCAGAGTATGCACCAGTGATAAGATCTAACAACCAGCATAGGCTAGAAGTCTTGGGCTCACTGAAGCCAACAAAAAGTCTCCCACTGATGTCAATGGTACCGGGATCCCCCAGAACAGAGGAGTGCCAGTGACAGCTGCCCATGGGCTTGAACCTGACAATAGCACCACTCACCTCTGCCATTTCAATTTTGCCATCTGCGTTCTTGTCATACTTCTGCATGAACTCCTTTATCTTCTCTGCAAAGTTGCCACTCTTCGATTCCTGGAAGGAAGCAGGAAGGGTTGTCCTACTTGCACTTCCAGTACACTGTCTGTATGCCCCATATCTCCTCAGCATGTTGTGTCTTGTTCAGTACCTTGGCTTCAAGCCAGGAAACGAGAGAGAGCAGCACGGGGGGTGGGGAATGGCTCACAAGGCAAACAGCTGAGTATCTCATTCTTATGCCCAGGGCCAGGGACCCAAAGGAAATAGCCTCCCTCAAAGCATTTGGGTTAAATGAGGGATACAGTAGTGTCTGGTCTTTGCCCTATTGTGCTAGGTGCTGCACAGGCACAGAGACAGGCCCTACACAGAACACCACACAGTCTAACTAGACAGGAATGATCCCTCTTTCCAAGCCAAGGCATGGCATAATTGAGTTACTGCCTCAGAAGGACTGGGGCAGAGGTAGGAACTGCATCAGATTTCCTCCATACAAACCAGTGCCCTAACTCCAAGAGCAGTCGCCAGCTTAGCCCAAGAGAGCAGACCAGTCACTGGCAGGGAACCTGTGAGTCCCATCAAACCGAGGGGAAACCAAAAAGGAGCTGACAATGGTGGGGGTGGTCATGACAACCAGGTTGCACTTAGGGCATTTTCTCAAGCTGGTTTGTGCAAATCACAAGGACTAAAATCTTATTTTTGTATTTAAAATGTTTTATTGGCCATTTTAAAGCTGTTTTTTAAGAGCCACAAGAGCCCATGACCTCTCAGTTTCCACTGTCAACTGAAATATGGCACCACCCGCTGCTGGGGTCTTGAGACTGGTATTGACACAAGAGTGACTAGCCACCCTGCTCTTTGCTGCACAGCATCACTACCTCCAAGCTGGACCAGTGAAGAGTGTACCACCCACTGAGCCTTTCATACACACATGCCCTACCTGTAGCTTGCCATTGCAGCTGCATCAGATTCGCACACAATTACTTGTCTCCAGGAGCTGGGGCTTTAAGTAAAAACATCAACTATTCCAAGACACAATAAAATCACAAAACACTGGGGCTATGTTCACACATAGAGGGCTTGTTTTGAAACAATATGTTTTGAAACAAGCTGTTTTGAAATAGCCCTTTATTTCAAAACACCTTATTTCAAAGGACAAAAACAGTGTCCTCGAAATAAGGGAGCGAAATAGCATGTCCACAGTGTGAACATGCTATTTCGCTTGGGGAGGGGACTGCAGGCACCCGCAGGGTGCAGCGCAGAGGGGCGCTGCACCCCACGGGTGCCTGCAGCCCTCTGCAGGCACCCGCCAGGTGAGGCTCAGCAGGGCACCTCACCCCAGGGGCTTTAAAGCCCGGGCTGCCCCCAAACCTGGTGGCCGGGTCCTGGGCGCCCGGCTGGAGCCCGCGGCTGCCGCTGGGGCTGGAGGAAGCGCGGCCCGGGATTCTCAGCGCAGCAGCTCCTGCTGGGGGCAGGGCCGGGGATACCCCATGGGTGCCTGCAGTCCCCCTCTGCCAGCCAGGGGCCACCCCTCAGCACCCTGGCCAGGGTGCTGAGGGTTCCCTGGCCAGGGTGCTGAGGGGGTCACCCTGGGAGAAAGGTCAAATGTTGTTTTGGAACACTTTGTTCCGAAACAACATGTCCGTACAGGGTTGTTTCGAAACCACTGGTTTTGAAACAACCCTGTTTCGGAAAAAAAAGTGGTTTAAGCTGTTTTGGAAGAATGGCTGCCATTTCGAAACAAGCAGTTTGCTTGTTTTGAAATGGCTGTGTGTAGTGTGTCCATGGCATTTCTTATTTCGAAACAACCTCGTTGTTTCGAAATAAGAATGCTGTGTGAACACACCCTGGGTGTGTCAAAGACAGTGCAGCCAACAACCAAATGTTCTTGTTAAGGCTGCTTCCCCACTCTAGCACTCTGAGTGCAGAAGGTGGGGGGCTTGCAACAGGCCTTATAACCCACTGGCTTTAAAGCCTGATCTTAAAACTCTTCAAGGCCACCAATTTCCTGGCCTTGGAGTGGTACTGCTGACACCACCCAACTGCAAAAAACTCTTGAAAACCCAAGAAGGTGCACTTGAGAATTCCTTCCTGGGAGCTACCTTCTGTGATGCTGTCTGGATCTAGGGAACTGTTTGTGATTATTTTTTCATATTAATATTTCATATTTGCTATAATCCATATGTGATATGCCATGTTTGGTATCAATGGAAAGACTGTAATCTGCTAGGAATGATTATGTGATTTATATGTAGGTATCATATTTGTATTAGAATCTAAGAATCTCATTTGTTTTGCATGTGTTCCAAGTTGTTTGAGCTGAGGCAATCCCAGACTGAGTGTCTGTAAACTATTGTCTTGTTAATGCCCCATCAGGAGGGGCTCCCAGCTACAGTGGGCCCAGCAGGAAACCTGTTTGACCAGTTACCTAGACTGACCATGTGGCCCACCTCCATTTGGATCTGGCAAGGACTTTGAGATAAGAGGCCATAGCCCATTCTCCATTTTGTCTTTAGTCTTTAGTCTTTCTGCAACCAACACTCCTCACTCTGGAACTATTCTCCTGGGACTAATCTGCAAACTACAGGATCTTCAAGGATTTGTTTTCTATGGACTCTAACTCATTTGTGTGTATGTGATTCACTTTGACCCTTTAATATCTCTCATATTTTGTTTGTTTTCTTTTTCTATTAAACCTTTAGTTGTAGTTACTGAAGGATTGGCTGGCGGCATGGTATTTTGGGTAAGATACAAGCCTGTATTGTTCTAGGTGATGTGGCTGGCCCTTTGGGGGTCAGGAGAACCTATTTCCTAAAGAGACCCAGTGGCTAGAGGGGACCATAGGAACTGATGTGCAGTAAGGGGGCTGTTTCTGTTTTATTATGCTTGGTGATGACCAGAGTGGGGAATCAGAAGCATGTTTTGTGGCTGACTGGGAGACTGGTTTAAGTACCACCCATCAGTGGTTTAGGAGTTTGTCCCCTGGTTTTGCAGCTTGCCCTGAATTTGGCACATTCAGAAGGTTACCCCAGGAGGCCCCGGTCACACCCTCAATCACTTTTACTCCTCCCTTGGGAAAGTGATTAGACCCCAGCTGGGATATCAGCTGGAAATGAGACAGAATCCCCTTTAGTAGTTGGCTGTACAGTCTGAGGCACATGCATGCAAACCTCTTGCCTTTCAGGACACAGAACCCAAGGCTACTTTTAAAAGGGTAAAGTCTTTAATTAAAAAGAATAGATAAGAACACAGAGAGTTGCTTCTCTAGGATTTAACTTAGGTAGCTACAGGGTAATAGGAGAGGGTACATGTGCTCAGCACAGAGGAATCCAAAAACAAACTAAAACAAAGAAATACCCTGACTGCATCTAATTAAACATTCCCTGTTCTACTCACCCCTGGTCAGTTACAAACTTGAGCTTGTACTTGGCAAGGATGTCACTGGATCGTTCTTCAGGCCTCTCTCTGGCCTCATCCTGATCCTTCTAAGAGCATTTCTGCCACCAAACAGGAACAGGCACAGCTGCTGCTCCACTTAAAAAACCTGTAGTTTGTTCCTATTGGCTCCCCTGGGACTCACTGACCAGGGTGTTAACTCCTTCCTCCCCAAGGTTACTACAGAGTGGACCTATTTTTTTCTTAGGCACGCTAAGGTATAGAATAATATGAACATATGGAGGACATGTTCAAACTTCTGAATACATGAACATATTTGCCAGAGTATAAAAAGCCACATGTTCATTACTATTCACATCTGGCTGACTTGGAAGATTCAGGACCAATCATCTATAAGAAGTTTAGAGTGGCTGGCACCCACAGTCAGGTGTCAAGGATGCTAGAGGTGGGCCTGGGACAAAGTTAGAGCCAGATTTTCCCAACATCCAGGGCTGTTTGGAGCCAGGATTTGGACACCATGCCAATTTTGAGTCTGACCCAAAGCCCTGAGTCCTTCTCAAGTCTGCATGGTGCTACTAGGAATGGCTTACATTCCAGCTCCATGAGAACCCCTGGGAATGTTTTGTGCATCCCTCCAGAGAATGAAGCAACACAGAGCGGTGTGGGAGACTCAGGTCAGGAGAAGACTGGGGAAGGAGGGAACAAAGATGATGATGAGGAACATCTGGAAGTAGAAAGGGAATGTATATTTCTTACCACTCCAGCTCCCTTCCTGGCACTTTCCAGCTCCTGGAAGAAGTTTTCCAGTTCCTTGCCTTCAATGTATCCATTTCCTGCAAGGAAAGCAAACGCATGGTTAAGAGTGGTTGAGCCAGAGAGGGAGTTAAGGCAGTGCTGATTAAGGCCTGTGTGGAGGGGCATCATGTGACTGCAACACAATTCAAAATGTCTTAAAAACCCAAAGTGAATTACTAGCCTTTGTGGTTGGGAAGAAAAGCTTGAAAACATGGCCCAGGTGTAACCAGTGCACTGGCATCTGACGGAGTCTGCAGAGAGCCTGAGACAACAGAGGTTTCTCAAAAGGGGCTAATTCCAGGACTTTTGGCTCCAGGTTGACCCACAAAACCTGGCCCAGATGACAGCTGGGTGCAGTGTGAGAAGAGTGCAACTGGCCTGGCCCACAGAGCTAAGTGTTTTCACTTGGCTACTGAAGTGTGTCTGGAATGCATCACACAATCTCCCTGCAGCTCTTGGTGGAGGCAGAGTTCCATACTGCTTCTCTTGCCTGACTGGGAATGGCGGCCCCTGCCACCTATTGTAATCTAGCAGGTTTTCTGAAGAACTAAAACACCCTCCCATCCCATCTATCACTGTGGCAATCCTAATGACCTAAGGTAACCTGAAACACCACGTATTCCTCCCATTCTAATGTAAACATACTTCTCTCTCCCATCCCCCACCCCGCAAAAAGTAAACACTACACCAGGGGATGAGGGTAGACTGCCCCATCGTTGGGCAAGTCCCTGGGGAATTATTCAGCCCCATAATGAGGGGCCATCAGTACCTAAAGATCCAGCCAAGTAGGAGGCCTTCTCTCTCTAGGTGTATTACTGCAAACTTCTGGTGTGGCCAGACTGGAAGATGGAATTGGTGGCAGTATGACAATAGGTACTGGAGAAGTTGGTAGTGGTGTGCCCACAGGTACCAGGGAATAGCTGGAACTGGAGAGGATATTGTGTCTTGTCAGACAGTGGAGGAGGCTGAAGGTGTTGGAGAAGTAGCTGGAGCAGGAGATACATGAACAGCTGATTCCTGACTTGATGGTATATCACCTGTAAGGATTAGGTCAGTCACAGATGCGTCCTTGGGACAGTAAGATGAATAGCAACTGATCTACATGCCAACACCAAGCAGGGGTGTCACGGAGCCTGAAAAATATACAGGCCCTGGGCCCAGCCTCTGGGCCCTATCTGCCCTCACTCCCACTAACCAGGCCCGATCCAGCCCCTGCTGCTACTGATCAGAGGCCTCGCCAACTTGGGGCAGGGCCAGAGATGCACAAGGCATAGGCCCTGTGAACTGAATGGCAGTGATGTCCTTGCTGCCAAACAAAGCCATTGCCATTTGAACGGAGTAGGAAACAGGTCCTGTCTGAGTGATGACTGTTGCTAGAATGCATTTAGCTCCCAAAGCATAACTAGGAGCTAGGACAGGCTGCTCAAAACTGAAGGTCTTCACTCTCAGTGAATGTCTGATGACCTGGTCCTTCTCTTGGCATTGCACGACTTTTCGTGTTTCTAGTGGTTTCAACAAATGAAAGCAAGAGTGCAACTGGCATCCCACCATATGGAAAGCTGGGGACACTTTAGTCGTAGCCTGAGGAGTGTTCCTATAGGATGATAAGAAGTTGTTCAGATGCTTCTAAAGAGATGAACGTCCCCTCACAGATTTTAGATCTCGTTTCATAGTCTGCACGAACCTTTCAGCGAGTCCTTTGGTAGAAGAATGATATGGTGCCAATCTGATGTGATATATTCCATTAGCCTTCATAAAACTTTCAAAATTGTGGGAAAAGAACTGTGGTTCATTGTCTCTTACCAGCAGTGGGAGACCATAACAACTATAGAAGCCACATAGATTTTGGATAGTGCTTTTAGTAGTAGTGGAGTGCATTACAGAGATTTCTGGCCAGAATGGGTAACAATAATGAAAAACTTGTATCCTTCCAATGGACCAGTAAAATCAACATCAATACATTGCCATGGCCTTTCAAGCCAGTTCCAGGGGTGAAGAGGTGCCATCTGAGGTGTGTTCCTGATGCTCTGACATGAGATACAAACCCTAGTTGTCACTTTGATGGCCCTGTCCAAGGGTGGCCACCAGAAACAGCTGGTGCAATTTCTTTCAAGTGCACTATGACACAGTGACTTGAATTGTACTGTTCCTACAAATGTGGTCTCAATGAAGGTGGCATTATGACACACATACCCCACAATAAACACTCAGACTGGATTGATAACTCCATTCTCCTAGACACGTAGGGGAGGAGGTCAGATGAGACCTGGGAGACATATAAGGATGTTCCATGCATCACTAGGTCCATTACTTGAGCCAGTACTGAGTCAACATGTGTTATACTCTTCAGTCACAGTGACAGGTGTGTTTTCTGCCTGTTCAAAGTAAAAGATTCCTTCCTGGTCCAGCTCTGGGTAGTATATTAGTAAGGAGAGCCTTGAAAGACTATCTGTGTTGCAATGCAAAGATGATTTCCTATACCTGATCTCATACCTATATCCAGAAAGTATCAATGCCCATTGTTGCATATGACTAAGAGCCAAAGGTGGAATGCCTGTGTATGGCCCCAAAATTGATGTCAGGGGTTGATGGTCAGTGAGAAGTGTGAACTTCTTTCCAAAACAGATACCAGTGAAAATTTTGGATGCCAAAACCAATGCCCAGTGCTTTGTGTTTGATTTGGTCATAGTTAGCTCCTGCCTTAGTCAAGGTGTGTGAAGCAAAAGCTATGGGCCTTTCTTATCCTGAAGGCATAACATGAGACAATGCTGCCCCAACTCCATAAAGGGGGGCATTCTCAGGCCAGCTGTAGGGGCATGGAAGAATCAAAATGTGTCAGAATCCTTGAATTTATCAATGTGAGTTTAGCTTTGTTGAATGCAACATCATAGGCTTCAACCCATTACAGCCCTTGTTTGGCCCAAGAAGCTTATGTAGGGGTTTCAGAAGCATTGCTATCTGTGGAATAAACTTGCTATAATAGTTCAATAACCCTAGAAAAGAGCAAAGTTGACTTACATTCTGAGAGAACGGAGCATCCACAATAGCCTTTACCTTGGCCGAGGACTTATGGAGGCCAGCAACATCAATTATATGTCCCAAATATTGAACAGAGCACTGGAAAAATACATATTTTTCTTGGTGAATGGATAGGTCATATTTTTCCAGTCTTTGTAGTGTAGTTTTCAAGGTGCTCCTCCTCATTTTTGCCAGTGATCAGGATGTCACCAAGACAGCACTGTTCTCCTGATAAGCCACCTGAAAGCTGGTCCATGGCCCTCTGGAACAAAGCCAGGGCTGAAGTAATTCCAAAAGGCAAATGGCAGTATCTGTACAGCCCCTTATGCATTCTAATAGTCAACAGTCCTTGTGATTCTTCTTTGAGATGCATCTGTAAGTACACTTGACTCAAATCCATCTTGCTAAATTTTTATCTCTCAGCCAAACCCATGAAGATGTCCTTGATGCGGGGAATGAGGTATTGCTCTGCATATAACATGGGCTAACAGTGACCTTAAAATCTCCACAAATCCAAATAAAGCCATCTTTCTTCACTATTAGGACAATTGATGTCACCCATGGCTGTAAGCAACTGGCACCAAGATTCCCATTCCCTCCTTGTTTTCTTCAGCCTTGGGTCTGATAATAAATAGCACCTTTCTGACCTTCAGATATTTTTGCTGGCAACCAGGCTTCATATTTTACTTCACAGTTATTCCCTTCATGCTGCCTAAGTCCTCTCTGAAAACAGCAGTGTGTTTCGCTAGTACCACTGCTAGACCCATTTCCTCTTTAGTCATTCAATGCACTTCTGCCCAACTAAGTTGGATCTTAATCCAAGACCTTCTCATTAAGGCTGGGTAACTACCTCTCACCACAAACACTGGCAGCCTTGCAGTTGGTTCACTGAACTCTACTTTCACATCAATAGTACCCAACAGGGATACAGCCTCTCCAATGTATGTCTTCAAAACAACCATTACTGACATAAGTGGTAGATGATTTAAGTCCTTCTCATACATGATGTTTAAAACTAATGAAACTGCTGCATCACTGTCCAATTCCATGCTTACAGGTTTACCTACCAACAGAAGTGTCACCCAGAATTCACGTGCACCAGCTGTCATAGACAAAACATGGAACGACACTTCATCTTCTGACTGGGTGTTGCCTTGATCACCTTGTGCTTGCTCTACTGCATGCGGAAGTTCCCTTTTGGTCCGTTGAACCTCCAGCTGTGTCACATCTCCACTCTTACAAATTCATAGAGTCATAGAATTAGGATTGCAAGGGACCTCAGGAAGTCATCTAGTACAAATTCCTGTTCAAAGCAGGCCCAACCCTAACTAAACCATCCCACCCAGGGCTTTGCCAAGCTGGACCATAAAGCCTTTAAGGATGGAGATTCCAGCACCTCCCTAGGTAACCCATTCCAGTGCTTCCTAGGGAAAAAGCTTTTCCTAATATCCAACTTAGGCCTCTCCTCCTGCAACTTGAGATCACTGCTCCTAGTTCTGTCATCTACTGCCACTGAGAACAGTCTAGCTTCATCCTCTCTGGAACTTCCCCTTCACGCTGCCATCCAATCCCCTCTCATTCTTCTCTTCTGCAAAATAAACAAATCTAGTTTCCTCAGTCTAACCTCATAAGTTATGTTCCCCAGCACCCCTACATTTTTGTTGCCCTTCCTGGGTTCTCCAATTTGTCCACATCCTTTGTGTAGTTGCGGGGGAGGGGGGCCCAAACAAAGGACATGATACTCCAAATGTAGCCTCACCAGTGCCAAAGAAAAAGGAATAATCACTTCTCCATCTGTGGACAGTGCTCCTACTAATGCAGGCACATGTGTCATTTACTTTATGGATAACAAGGAAACACTGTTGTTCTTCTTCGAGCACTGCTCACATCCATTCTGGAATAGATGTCTATGTGCCGCAGCACACAGTTGCCCAGAAGCTTTTTGCCCTAGCCTGCTGCTGTACGGTCAGTGGCCAATGCCCCCTCTGACCTGTGTACCCGCGTGGTATATAGGTGGTCCTGACCCTGCCCCCCCCCCCCCTTCAGTTCCTTCTTTCCACGCTCAGCGATGATACTGGAACTGCCCGCTCTTGCACCTGTCCATCGCTTGATTTCATCCTGCTTAGCCACACAGCTGGAATCCTGGCGAGTGTCGGTGACATCTCCATGTTCCAGTTTAGCAGGGAAGAGCAAATCTCCATCTCCACCTCAGTTGGAAGGTAACACATACACTGACATCGAGAGCAGCATGCCAGGTTTCAAACCATGTGCCACATGTGGGAAGGCCTTCCCAACAAGCAGCCTCATGAGACATGTCTCAAGTGCCTGAGTGAAACCCACAAGACGAGCAAGTGCCATATCTGCAGGTCTTTCAGGCCTAGGACCCAAAAGGAGAGGGAACATTGCCTCCAGTCTATGGCCATGGAAGAGGCCCTGAGACCCACCTTGGTACTAGGTGAGTCAGCACTGGCACTAGGCCCTTTGGCACCACGGGTGCAGTCAGCACCAGCCCCTCCTTGGCACCACTCCCCAGCGGGGAAAATGAAGAAGGTCTGGGCAGGGCCAGAGCCTGCAAAGGTGGCCTGTGCCAAGAGCAAGCCACCTCACCGACATGGATTGGGGTCCCCAGCTTGATCTTTGGCAGCAAAGGACCTACTAGACCTGCCAACCCCGACACCCCCCAGACCAGGACCCTCAAGGGGGAAACCAGCTCTGCTGTCTATGGCCTAGTTGGATTCCAAGCATGGGCCTGAGACATTGGCCAGTGGTCTACTGGCACCAAGCCATACCAGACTCCTGAACCCATCGACAGCCCTCTCAGTGTTGCCTCAATCTGGGGAATAGAAGGGGGATCAGAGCAGCCGCTCACCTCCCGCACCTTGACACCCGCAATCTTACCACTCAGAGCTCTCGGCACTGGCGAGGGCCTTGCCTCCGGTATCCTCAGTCTCCAGCTCCAACAATAATGACAGGACTTACCTTTGGTTCTCCCCAGAGACTTCAACACGGGACTGGTGGCAGCTCCGTTCGCAGAGGCTGACCGTTGCAAGATCCTCTTTGCACTCCTCTAAGCATCTGACACTTGGGACCACCCTCATCATTCCTCCTCACCCTTAGCACTAGTCCTGCAACCAACTTGTCCAGAGGACAAGCATGGGAGGAAGTGCTCCACCTCATTTCCATGGCACCAGATACCCCAAGCCAATCTACTACCATCCTCAGGTGATAAGCCTTCACTCCACTCACTGGCCCCTGTAGCAACTCGGAATAGAAGCCATTCCCCAGCTTTTTGGCACCATGAGTGGGAGTACTACCCAGTGTGGAACCGTTCAACCCTAGCACGGGATCCGAGACTGACAAGGTTTAAGGACTGGTCGGCACAACGGGGAGGGATGAGCTCCTGGGACTCACCAAGTAGGGAGTTAACACTACAAACCGCCTCCAGGCCAGGCTCACCTGGGGTGCCATGAGCATCAGATTCCGATGAGGAATCATTCTCCAGAGTGTGACACTCGGGTTTGCAGCATCAAGGGTGATGTCCTCCTCATCACCTGATGATGAGGCCTATCAGAGATCTCCCTCGTTCAGATATGACCCAAGGGGACAACAGGAACTCCTCAGATGCATGGCAGCCAACCTCAACCTGCAAATACAGGTCCAGGAGGAGTTCGATCCTTTGTTCAATGTGGGCGATGAAGCCCCTCCTTAAAGAGTGGTGGTGCCTCTACATGACAGGGTCATGAAGATAGCTCAGGCCAGATGGCACACCCCCCTCCTCCATCCCTATGGTCTCCAATATGGCTGAAAGGAAGTACCACATCCCTGTGGACAAGTCTGGCTTCCTTTTTAACCACCCCCCCACTGGGCTCCCTGATCATCAACGCAGTAAACCAACATGAGAAGCAGGGCCAACCAGCGACCTCCCCCCCCAAAAAAAGAAGCCAAGAAGCTGGATCTGTTTGGCCACAAGATGTATTCCACCACAGCCCTGCAGCTTCACATTGTAAACTATCAGCCCCTTGTGGAACACTACATATTCAACCTGTGGCCTCCATGGAATAGTTCAAGGCCCTGGTGCTTCCTGACCATGTCCTGGACTATTCGATGCTGGTGGAAGAGGGTCTCTTCGCTGCAAAAGACACTCTGATGACATCCTGGGATGCCACTGACACAGCAAGCCAGGATGCAGCCTCCTCCATAGCTATGAGAAGAGCATCTTGGCTGCAGGTTTCAGGTCTCTCCCCTCAGATGCAACAGTCCATCCAAGACCTACCCTTTGAGGGCCCTCTGCCAGGAGTGTTGCTGCCCTGGGGAAGGATCTGGGGCACTGGCCCAGGCCCAACCCCCTGGCTGTAGGCCACGCCCCTGGGCAGGGACAGGGCTGGGAGCGGCAGCCGCAGCCATGGGGCCGCCTGGCCTTGGGGAATTGGCCACTGCTGCCGCAGGCGGCTGGGCCCTGGATCCCCAGCTGGGGACAGAGCTGGGACCAGCAGCTGCGGCCGCAGGCAGCTGGACCCTGGATCCCTGGCTGCGGACACGGCCGGGAGCGGCAGCCGCAGCCATGGGGCCACCTGGCCTTGGGGAAGCAGCTGCTGCTGTTGTGGGCGGCTGGGCCCTGGATCTCCGGTCTGATCCGGCTGGAGACTGGGAGAGGCGGGGCCCTGCAGGAGCTGGGGCACTGGTGCCGGGATTTGGGGCACAGTCCCTGTGTGCCTGGAACCAGCGATGCCCCTTCCCTCTGTTGTTTGCAGAGTTGACAATGCCAAACTCCATGGCATGAAAGACTCCAGGGCCACCTTCTGGTCGCTGGGAAGCCACCTATATACTGCGTGGGTATGTAGGTCAGAGGAGGCTTTGGCCACTGACTGTGCAGGGACAGGCTAGGGCATAAAGCTTTGAGGCAACTGTGCACTGCAGCATGTAGATCAGTGGTTCCCAAACAGCGTGCTGGGGCACACCCAAAGTGCACCACAAGCATCCCCCAGAGCTGGAGTTAAAGTTCCCTCCCTGCTAAGCCCAGCCACCTGGGCTGTGCAGGGCTGGGAAAAGGCATGGGTTAACGTAAGGGGGAAGGCACTGGAACACAGTTCAGGGGCCCCCTATTTTTAGGCAGGCAGCATTCTGGCCCCCCTAAAAATAGAGGAAGGGACTGGAATGCAGAGTTCCAGGGGTCCCCCTAAAAATAGCAGGAGCAGCCCAAATGCACTGTTCAGGTGGCTCCACTTTAAACCTGGTTCCACCTTAAGCCCAGCCAGTAGAGAGCTGGGGGAGGCCGGGAGTGTGCGAATCTCCCCCCTGCTGGGCAGAGCAGCTTATGTCAGGCAGCCTGCAAACAGCTCAGGTAAACACTTTGGGGGGAGAGGGCTGCATGGGGCAGGTGCGTGTGTGTGTAGCAGAGGTGGGTGGGAGTGGCTGTGTGGCAGAGGGTGTGTAGCTGGGGTTGTGGGGTGGCTGTTTGGTTGGGGGGGTATAGCTGGGGGGGTGGGGTGGCTGCCTGGGGGAGGGTGTAGCTGGGGGGCTGGAGGCCTAGTTCTGGCCCCTGCAGTGATGAGAGGGTCCATCACAGGCAGCAGGGGGCTGGGAGAGGGAAGGATGGGACCCACTGGGGTGGGAGGGAGCAGCAGTGGGGTGAGGATTTGCCCTGAGTGGCAGGGAGCCACTGTGGAGAAGGGGGAAGGGGGCTGCACCATGCTCCCCTGCCCTACCTTCCTACTCCCAAGGTTCTCCCCTGCACCCCCCACAAAGCCACTTTTGTTCTTCCTTCCTCTCTCGCCGCCCTTGTGCTGTTCCACACATGGCTGCCTTGGTCCTCTTCTGCCACCCCTGCCCTGCTCTGCTCCCCACACTCACTCCTGCCACTGCACATGACTCCTGGCCTCCCCTGTTTTGCCACCCCTGCTCTGCTACCCCTACTACCCCAGCTAGCAGCATTTCCAAAACACTGTGCCATAGTTCATGAATATTCATAAGTAATTTAAGTTAATTTGAATATTCATGAGTTTTTAATAGTGCTGTGCCTCAAAAAATTTGAAGGTATCAAGGTGTGCCATGGCATAGAAAAGGTTGGGAACCACTGATGTAGATACCTATTTCAGAATGTGTTGTGAGCAGCTCATTTCAAAAAAGGACTTTTACTGGTAAGTAACCTTCTGTTACATATCCAGCGTCTTGCCCACTGTAACTACAACCCCAAGGACCTTTGCTGCAGGAAGGCTGCCTACCCAGTTGGTCCCTGGTCTCTAGCAGTGCATGGGATTCTTCTACCCTAAGGGCAGGACTCTGCACTTCCCCTTGTTGAACCTCAGATTTCTTTTGGCCCTTTTAGTGTGAGCTGACAGGGCTTTATTCAGGTGCTCCTGTCACAGAAATAATAAATCATTGGGATGGCTGGAAGACTTTGAGCCTGCACAGATACCAAATGACAGCAGGTCCTGTGGTGGGAGAAAGAAAAGAGAACAGACAGCGGAAGGAAAGACAAAACTGCCCTCGGGAGAGTATTATCAACAAGGACTTGGGATAATTTATTTTGTTTCACAAGCATTTTTTTAACTGGTTGTGCCTTGTTTTAAAGGTAATAAAGGGCCCCAGTGCAGAGCTTAATGATGGAAGAGGTTTTGGGGAAAAGATTGCTAGCAAGGAGAGATGGAAGGGCTGGAGCATGTGGAAAGGAGAAGGATATTCCAGGCCTTTCCTTCATCCCACCCCCCTTTAATTCCTGTTATGGGATACCAGGAACTTGTCTGACCTTTTGTTCAGTAGCCAGGTTTTGTATTAGGGACATGAAGGCCAAAAAGAACTGGCTTCCGCTCAAGTGGCTGACTGATACTGTCCAGTTTGCTCTTGTAACAATCCCAGATGGAAGTAAAATCAAAGAATGAAAAAGATCCATCAGCTTGGTGAAGGGAGGCTGGTGTTATAGGGGCAGAACAGCCAGACACCTCTGGAGCCTGTTAGGCCCCTCAGCCATTGCTAATCAGGTAAATATGCAGGGTGCTCAGATACTGTGGTGATGGGGGCAGAATAAAACCCTAAGAAAGGGGACCCCAGTGGGCCCCATCCTCAGGTAATACAAGGTGAATGCAGGACAGACTGAGTTGCTTCACCCACTGAAGGCAATAGGAATTTTGCTGTTGGCCTGAATGGAATCAGGTTTGGTCCATTCTTTTGGTCTGAATGGAATCAGGGTTGGTCCATCCAGAACGTGGGGCATTGATGTCCACAGACTCTGATGCCAGCACACTAAAAATAGTATTATGGATGTGTCAAAACAGGTGGCAGGATGGCCTAGCCACCCCACCATGGATTCAGTAGGCCAGGCGGGGTTGGATGGGTGGCCAGCCAGAGCTGCTGCCTGAGTTGCAACTTCCACTCAACTGTTTGTAGCAAGCCACAACAAAGCTTGCACCTACCTGCACTGGAAATCACATCTCCAGCTACAGGGTAGACACTGACTTAGGGGCAGTCTTCACTGCAGAGTTAACCCAGGATTTTACCTGGGTGGTGGCCCTCCCCCAACCCCTCCACACACAAAATCCTCTCTCCCAAGTCAGTCACTTTCAACCTAAGCTACCTGGCCCAGTTGGAGATTGAAGCTAGAACTGGGGTGCAGCTTTCAGTCAGAGTAGCAACCACCCACTGTGCTGCATAGATGCCAGCTAAACCACTCAAGTGCTGACAGTCCTCCAGCACCTTCCCATGATTTCCCAGGTACCCAGAAGGGCAGACAAGTATTCCCACAGTTCACTGGAAAAGATTCACAGAGGACATCAACACTGCTAAAAAAACCCAAAAGTCACCCTACAGCAGTGACTCTCAGAGCCTGGCTCTACAACATGGACTTGTGGGGCTCACATACTACAGCACTAAAAATAACTATGTAAAGGTTCTCACCTGAGCTGGAGCTCAGGCTTGGAGACCCAACCCCATTACCAGGCTATAGAACCCAAGTGGGAACGTCTATATCAGTGGTTCCCAGCCTTTTCTCTGCTATGGCATACCTTGCTGCTTTCAATTATGTCGTGGCACACCTGCATTATAAATTTATGAATATTAAAATTAATCATGAATATTCACGAGAACAGCACCCTGTTTTTGGAAATGCTGCTATTTAGAGTGGTAGGGGTAGCAGGGCAGGAGTGGCAAGAGAGGGCAAGGATGGCCAGGTGGCGAGCAGGCAAAGGTGGCAAGAGGGAAGAGGGGAAGGCAGGGCAGGAGTGGCTATGTGGGGTGGCTAGGGGGACCCTGGGGATTGAAGGGTGGAGGAGAAGCCTGGGGTGTGAAGGAGCATAGCAGTGGCATGAAACATAGAAAAGCAATGGGCCACTGCCTGCCAGGTCTCCTGCAGGGATTTGCCAGGGACCCCACCGTCCACACCGGCTAGCACCAGTCCTCCACACCCTGCTTGACCTTGTGCTGTCACAGCCCCCTGCAGGCCTCACCTGGGCTCCTGCTGTCCCTGTTGGATCCTACCACTGGCCCCAGCAGCTTTGCTGGCATCACCGACTTGGGCTTGCCCCCCCTCCCCTGCAAGGGTCGCATGGGGCCGCCTCCTGTGGCTCCAGGTTTGATGAACCTCCCATTTGGGGTCACATAGGGCTAGGGTTACCAGATACCAAGCATGGAAAGGAGGACAGGAAAGTATGAAAAGGAGGACATTGGAAGACACATAAATGTTTGCCACCCCTTCACCCCCCTCCAAATGCCTGCCACACCATCACACCTGGCAGGCATTTGTAAAAAAATTGATTTTTGTCTGGCTCTTTGCTGAATGCCAGGGCAGCAATCTAAAAAAAAAAAAAAAGTGCACCGGCGCTCACTGCCCTGGAACGTGTTCCCTGCCAGCTCAGGGCACTGCAGTGGGCGGGAGCAAGCCCGGCCACCATTCCCGGTGCTTGGGGAGCCCGTGCCCTCACCATAGCCCCCTGAGCCGGCAGGGGACTCCTCCCCCCAGTGCAGCGTGTGCTTCTACTTTTAGACTGCAGCCCTGGCGTCTGGCAAAAAGCCAGGCAAAAATCAACTTTTTCAATAATGCCTGCTGGATGGAAGATGCCAAAGCAAAAAAGGAGGGCATGGCCTCCTTTTGCCAGATGTCTGGTAACCCTAGACAGGGCAGCTGCCCACGGCTCTGGCTATGGGGAACACCCTGCGGATTTTTGCTACACCAGTTGGGAACCACTGGTTTATATGGTCTATTTAGTGCCATAATGTGAGCCTTCTGTCAGTCTGAGTTTGCTGATCCAGGCTATGAGGCTCCCTGGTTTTTTTTTTTGTTCGTTTGCCTGTTTGTTTTTTGCAATGCTGACATACTGGCTGGCAGCAGCAGCAGGGGTAGGATCTGGACTGGACTGCTGGATGAACAAGGCCAATCTGGCTCCCAGATCAGGCTCCAAGGCCAGATTGGGCCTCGGGTGGGACCACTCAGCAGGGTGCAGGGCCTCATGGCAGGGAGCATCCCAGCCCTTTTTTCAGGGTAGTAATGCCCCTACCCCCGGGCCTGACTGCCCACAATCCCCACCAGCCTGACCCCCAGAAGGACTAATCCCCACCCAGCCCTGTCACCTGGCTCAATTCCCCCCCAACCCCAGACCCAGAGGGACCCAACCCCCCCAAGGGGGATGGACAATACAGGAAGGGAGCCCAGACATTAGGAGGGTTTCAGCACCTGTCAATTTATACTTTAACCACTGCCCCAGTGCAATCTGTGAACTTGGCAAGGTGCAATCCACCCCATCCTCCAGATCATTAATGAAGGTGCTGACCAAAACCAGCCTCATCACTGACTTCTGGGGCACCCCACTTGTTACTGGCTACCAATTAGACATCAAGCTGCTGATCACTACTCATTAAACCCAAGCCAGGTAACTAGCTTTTTCTCCATCTTTAAGGAAGATCTGTGTCTGACAGCACTGCCCCTGCTCAGTCAGCTGAAAGGGAGGCAACTTATGTGCATGAGTTTTGTATCTGCATGAGTACAATTAAGTACTTAGTATACTTTCACTGTATATGATAAAGCCACCCAGCTCTTGGCATAACGAGAAATGCTATATATGGCTGCTTTTAGGTTACAAATTACTTTTGTGTTAACTGCAGGGGCAATGAAATATTCTCCTTTGACTGTATGAACAAATGAGAGCAGAGCTGTGTTGAGCTAGCTGAGTGAAGAATTCCATCTCCCCTAAATGGAACGCAGTGGGGTGGTGAACAGATCCCTCAGCAATGAAGGGGAGCAGAGAGGGATTGATTGTGATGCCATCTGGGTCTAGGGGACTGTTTATGATTATTTTACATATTAATATTTCATATTTGCGGTAATCCATACATATGTGATGTGCCATGTTTGATACCAATTGAAAGGTTGTAGTCTGCTAGGAATGATTATATGGTTTATATGCAGGTATCAGATCTGTATTACAAATTAGGAACATATTGGTTTTATTTCTACTCCAAGTTATTTGATCCTAAGGCAGGGATCTCAAACTCAGATCACCACGAGGGCCACATGAGAATTAGTACGTTAGCCCAAGGGCCGCACCACCGACACCATTCCATACAATGATATTGCAAATATCAGTAATGATCGTGTCATTGTGGGCTGCAGGAAATAGCTTTAGGGGCCGCATGCAGCTCATAGGCTGCATGTTTGAGACCTCTTTCCTAAGGCAATCCCAGACTGGGTGTCTGCAAAACGATTGTCAACCTAATGGCCCATTGGTTAAGGGGACTCCCAGCTGCAGCAGGCCTAGAAAAAAAGCCTGTTTGATGAGTCACCCAAACTGACCATGTGACTCAACTCCATTTTGATTTGGCAAGAACTCTGAGAGCATGGCCCCATCTCCATTTTGTCTTCAGTCTCTAGTCTGCAACCTGCGATCAACACTCTCCTCTGGAACTATCCTTCTGGGACTGAACAAAAGACTGAGACCTACCCAGGTGCTGGGTACATACCAGAGGAATTGCACTAACCTGCAAACTGCATGTGCTTCAAGGATTTGCTTTCTAGGGACTCTAATTCATTTGTATGTATGTGATTCACTTTGACCTTTTAACATCTCTCTTATTTTGTTTTCTTTTTATAGTAAATCTTTAGTTGTAGTAACTAAAGAATTGGTGGGCAGCATGGTATTTTGGGGTAAGATCCAAGCCTATATTGTTCTGGGTGAGATGGCTGACCCTTTGGGGTCAGGAGAACCTATTTCTTTAAGAGACCCAGTGGCTAAGTGGGGACCAGAGGAGCTGATGTGCAATAGAAGGGGCTGTTTCTATTTTGTTATGCTTGGTGATGACAAGAGTGGGGAATCAGAAGCATGTTTTTTTGTTTACTGGGAGACTGGCTTAAGTACCACCTGTTAGTGGTTTGGGGTTTGGCCCCTGGTTTTTGCAGCTTGCCCTGATCTTGGCACATTCAGTAGGTTATCTCAGGAGGCCTGGGTCACACTGCCAAGCCAGTTAGCCCCCATTTCACAAAAGGCTTAACTGCAAACCCACACAAAGGGAAGCAAAGCTTAGCATGGAGGCCTGTGAATGCAAGCACAGATTCTTCTCCACTTCTGCTCAGGTCCCTTCCTTTCTGCCTCTACCTGCAGCATGCCATTCCTTCACTGGGCCAGAAAGCAGGATTCCAGCACTAGCTGCCACATATGAGCATGTACTGCCAAGCAGCTGAATAGGTCAACATGGACAGAATTTGAAGCTGCTCTAGGTAAGGCAGGCTCCCTGTCCCACCCCAACCCAGGTCTCTTCTCCTACTCATCATCACAGTTGCTGCATGGCATGGGTCTCTGGCTGACTACTTCTTCTCCTCTCCTTCCCACATCCCTCCAAGCAACATCTATCTATATGCTCCACCAAAGACAAGAACCAGGTCAGCATGCTATGGGGGCTGGTTGCTGTAGGATGACTCACTCACTCAGCCTGTTCCATCCTCCATGCCTGACTGGGGTAGTGACAGATCTAAGTTTTGGCAGGTACATTAAACAGACCCCACCCCCAATCAGGAAGCTTGGGAGAGACACAGAAAGTTTGGGCAGGAAGGGGGAGGGGTGCAGACAGCCAGGGCCATCCATTGGGGGGGGGTACGAGGGGAAAAACAATGAAGTAAGCTACTACTCTGAGACAGTCAAATATTATCTCTGTTTTTGAATCTTAGTCTAGCTCAGCAAAACAAAAGAGAAAAGTCTTGTATCACTTTAAAGACTAACAAGACTTATTTTGTTTTTCAGCTAGGCAGTGAAATTGAAACTTGAGACTTGACTGGAAAACGGTGGGTTACTCACCAGTAACCGTCCTCCTTCAAGATGGGCTGCTTGGATCCCTTCAGTAATAGATGTCTCCGTGCCGGAGCTCCGGATTGGTTGGAAAAAACTTGTCCTAGCCTGTCAGAAGAGGGGAGGTGGCCACCGCCCCTTGCGCCACCCGTGGCTATGTGTATGGCCACCTCCACACCCTCTCCTCAGTTCCTTAGAGTCGCCAACTCCAGAAGCAGGGATGGAGGAAAGGGACCTGAATGGATCCGAGCAGCCCATCTCGAAGAAGGACGGTTACTCGTGAGTAACCCACCGTTCTTCGAGCGCTTCTCGGATGCATTCGGTAATAGGTGACTACTAGCCATGCTGATGGATGGCAGGTGGAATTGGTACTTCCGCCTTCAGCACAGCAACACGCCCTTTAAGGTAGAGGACCCACAGCAAGACACTCGCTGAAGCCAAGAGGCGAGTGGGCCTCGACGGCCCAGCAGAAGCAACAGCTGAGGGTCAACCCAGAACAGGGCAAGACTGAACCCACCAAGGCAGAACGTATCAGCAGGTCGGACAAGGTCACCTGAGCTAGAGAAAAGGACGCAACCTAACAAAACAGGTTGCGTGGGTGCCCCGCATAGGACGAAAACGTGGAATGTAACCAGCAGGCTACAATGTCTGTGCATAGGCCATGTCATGTGGACTCGAAGGAGAACACTAAAGGCTAGTAAAGAGACCAGCCATATGGGCGTGTCTCGCACGAGAACAAAGAAAAAGGGAAGGAGTAGAGCACCCGAAGGCTTTGGAGGAGCCATGTAGTCAAGGACTGATCTAGCGACTACTGAGTATACAGGGAAAATAAGGGAATGACAATGCCCCTTATCTAGGATGCAGCCAAGCAGGCCGTCTGGTTGAAAAAGAGAGATGAGGATACAAGGTCGTAAGATGGGCTCGAGGGTGACTGAGAAGACCACGAGACACCAAGCCGCGGTGTTTTGAGTCGAGTCAAGCAGGATGGGGGCCTATGGCATGCTAATTAACAACCTGGTAGTGCGGAAGTGTATGTTTTCAGCCGTGCAAGCACCACGACCGAGTGCTTGCAGGAGAGAGGTTCTGGGAAGGTCACTAACAGCAAGGTGGTCTGAGGCCGCATTGGCGAGTTGTTCCTACTAGGGCCCATAGAGCACTATAATATGAAGAAGGGCCCCACTGGTCTAAGCTTGCAGGGTTTGCATCACAAAGCTCTCACTAAGGTGTGAGGGGGAGAAGAGGGATGGGAGCAAACTCTTACTACCATCTAGTCAGCCCCTTGGTGACTGAAGAATTGAAGGAGAGCCGTGAAAGGCCGCGGACACAGTATCTATTGTGCTTGCTGGAGGGATAATGTTACCATTTTGCCATGCCAGGGCTGTCAAGGAGAACTCTTCAATACATGGACACTGGAGGAGAACTCCGCTGCCAAGGAAGGTTCATTCCTAAGCTAGAGAATGGGACCATAACAGGGTGGCAACCACCACATCTGAAGGACACCCCGGGATCAGAGAACCCAACAAAGTTTTCTCCCTAGGGGGAGGAAGAGGGTGAATAAAAGGGTACAACCACAAACTGTTACATGATGTATAGAAGTGGGTTCTCTGTGTATCACACCATCGGACAGCAGTGGGTGTCAACGGGTCCTTGAAAAGGGAAAGAGGGCACCACAGAACTGCCAGGCACCACCAACACGCATGGGGAGAACCGCAGTAGCACTAAGGGACTATGCGTGGCATAGTGAGATGGTCCTGGGGGAAGGCAGGACCGAGGTTGTGGGGGGCCGTGTCCTACCAGGGAGCAGGCTGTGGAGCAAGAAGATTGTGCAAGTGCACCAGAAGTAGGGACCCTTCTGTCTGCCGTAGACAGCTGTCTAGAAGGCAGTGGATACCGAGGCAGGAAGAATATGGGTGGGAGGCACTCGAGGGATAGACCCTTCACAGTTTCCCAACGTATGGTCCTAACCAGGTGTTCCCCCTCAGGGTTTAAAGGGGTTCCCCCGGCCGTGCTTTGGTGATGCTGTCTTCTCAGCACAGGTGGCAGGGAAAGAGGTGGGGCTACCACAGCCAATCAGGGAAGGCCTAGCCTCTCTGTGCCTTCAGTAAACACCACCAATTTAGCTTAGTAAGCCATAGATCACTAACTTACAATGATCAAGGCCTTAGATCCTACCCTGTCTGTTTGGTAGGTGTGCTGCTATATAGAAAAGAGATTTGGGGTGCTGGATCCTCATCTCTTCCCTCTACACTGTTTCAGTGCTCTTTCCCTGGCTCCCCCTGTCCTCCAGGCCTGGCACCTGAGGTCTGCCCCCAGCTTCTCCCCAAACTCCACACCTTCTCTTGCCACCCCCTGCTTCTGTAGCCTCACACACTCCGCCCGGCCCAGAGTTCCTTCCACTGCTACCTCCCGTCCCTCACACCTGGCCCC
This sequence comes from Podocnemis expansa, assembly GCA_007922195.1. NCBI lineage: Eukaryota > Metazoa > Chordata > Testudines > Podocnemididae > Podocnemis > Podocnemis expansa. The sequence goes on from ML682104.1 coordinate 249,926, forward strand.
AAGCTCTTTCACTGGCCCACACCCAGCTCTCAAGGCTCCCCATCACCCAGCACGCTACTTACCTTTGCTGGAGCTCAAGGTGGAGCTGCCAGACACTGAAGTGTTTCCTACCACAGATCGAGTTTTCCTTTCCCACCCTGCTCTGCCCAAGGTCAGTCTCCTGGGAGCCCAGCAGAGCAGATTTAGAAAGGTCCCCACAAACCCCAGTTCCCAGGCGCAGCTCAGGGCATGCCAAAATACATTCAGGGCATGGGCCCATACCCAGTGATGCCTCTCCTATTTGGGGGTTCGGGTGAGTGGCCAAGGCCCCATTTCCATTGAAAATGTATAGGAAGAAGGTGAATGTGCCCAGCTGCTTGGAGTTTGCCTGATTTCTCAAGCAAGGAGGACTCAGCTCACAGCCAGTAACTCATGAATGAGCCTGATAATGGGGTAAGATTGCAATCCGGAGGAGTGAAACTTGGAATCTATCATTTATAGCAACCAGGGGGGTGGATGAAAACACTGACTGGGATGATCTAATGGGAGTGGTCCTGCTTTTTTTGGCAGGGGGTTGGACTAGATGACCTCGTGGGGTCCCTTCCAACCCTATGATTCTATGATTCTATGAAAACAAATAAAAGCCATATGCCCAGTCAGCAACCTGACAAGACCTCCTTGTAAGATTTAGTAGGTGCCAACATAGCGAGACCTAGCTTTTCCACATGTCTGGGTTATCTGCAGCAGCAAGGTGAAACAAAGCTTTTCCTGAAGGGCTATGTCCACACATACATCATTATTTTGAAATAAGTTAATTCGAATTAAGAAAATGTTAATTCGAATTAAGGGAAAGCCTGCTTTCGAAACAGCTGCTATTTCAAAATGGTTATTTCGAAATAAGGCTGTTTGGACATATGGTGTTATTTCGAAACAACACGTCCAAATGGTGTTATTTTGAAATAACCATTTTGAAATAACAGCTGCTTCTAAATGAATGGGGTTTAAGCTGTTTCAAAATGACAGTTCTTATTTCGAAATGACAGAGCCTGTCATTTCGAAATAAGAAAGCGTTGTGTGGACATTCAGTTTTTTATTTCAAAACAACCAGTGTTGTTTTGAAATAAAAGACTTGTGTGGACATACCCAAGGTCAGATCTATGCCACTAATCAGACCTGTGGCTTCAGACGTTCATGCTCTTCTAACATGCAGCTGTTGAGCAAGTCAGTTGGTCTACCGTTTGTGGTACTGGTAGGGCCCTCCAAGACCATAATTCTGAGCTACTCCCAGTCTGTCACTATGTTGACCCTCGCAACACCTCTTCAATGGGGTTGGGAAATGCCATTACCCCATTGTACAAATGGGATTAAATGACCCACTCACAGTCACATAAGAAGTCCGTGGCAGAGACCCAGGTTGCCTATATACTACACTACTACTCTAACTACTGAATTGTCCTCCTCCTTATATTGAGCACAATAGGTGGGTGGCTTGCTCAAAGAGGCACTTGCTAGGGATGTTGTGATTAGTGTCAGGTTATGATGGCATCCAGTGGATTTGGATTCATCTCACTATGTTTGAAAGAAAGTGCTTTCACTCCTTGGCTGTAGAAGCACAAAACAAAAGCCTGGGTTAGGAGGAAAAAAAAATAGAGCTGTCTCGCATTGCATTGATATTTAGCTTTGCTCCATGGTGGGAGCTGGAGCTGGTTGTCTGGCAATATTTCCATCATAAAACCTCTTTACAGCTCAGCCCAAAGTGCTCTGTATGGGCTTACAAATCAAGGTATCAGGCTGCCAACCTGCTTCTCTAATCTTACCAACCAGAGAGGAGTTAACCCCAACCCTGTTCCAACTCCAGGAGAAGGAGAAAAGGAAAAATAATTTGATCTGATTTAGAGCCTTCTAGAAGTTAATATACCTAAAATGGCTTTTTTTAAAAGAGGAAGTGTGGCAAATGAGTCTTCTCCAACTTGATCAGATCATTACTTGTATTTTGAGATTAAACCTCAGTCAATGCACCAATGGTGAAAGAAAATCAGCCACTGAACATGCAGCAATCTGTCTTAAAAATGCTTTCATATTTCCTTTGGTTCTGCATAATGACAACTTACATTTATATTGGTCCTTTCTTGCACCTTAAAAGACTGCAGAATACATCAGAGGAATTCATTTGACAGCCACTAAAACCTCAGCTGTGGAATGTGGTGTCCATAGCCATCTTACAATCCATTAAACACAGAACTCATAACATTCAAACAAGGAACCCCTCAGCAAAAAGCCCCTGTGTAGTGGACACGGGCTTGGCAGCAAGAAACATAGCCCAAATCTCCCCAGCTCTGGCTCTGGCTCCTATACCTCATTCTGAAAGACAACCTATGTAGCATATCCTGAAGACATTCCTCAGTCAGGTGGTGCTCATGGAAAACGTCCTAACAGAAGCCCCCTTTTTTCAATCAGCTTGATCACCTCCAACACTAACAACAGCTGTGGCAGGCCAGCCGAGCATGAAGATCTCTTTCAAGAAATACAAACCCTAGCTTTCATCTAGCACATGCCAGCTGTAGGTTCCAAAGCACTCAATAAAAAAGGTCAGAACTTTTTATCCTTGGGGATGGGGAAAGTGAGGCATAGAAAGAAGAAATGACTTGCCCAAGGTCACCCAGCAGGCCAGTGGCAGAGATAGGAGTAGAACCAAGACCTAGTCCAGTGCTCTACCCACTAGACCATCCTGCCTTTACGATTCCAAGCATTTAGGACTTCACAGAGGCCAGCACCAACAGCTGGCACTCCACTCAGAAACCAACAGTCAGTCAGTCTGCTGGTCATGGCCTGGCTTGTTCTTGTTCATGTGCTCAGGGCCTAACTGATCGCCATACACAGGGTCAGGAAGGACATTTCCTCCAACAGTGACTTTCAGAGCAGGTCACTTGCCAAATTCATTGGGTATGTCTCACATAATCATTTTCCTGCTGGGGCAGTTTACTTTTGTATGTACTGAGTTAAACCTAGCTTAACCTTTGTTCAGTGCATCTATATCAGGGGTTGCACTAAATTTCTGCAACACAGGTAGGGTCTAATAATAACTTTGAGCCCTGCGCTGGGGTCTATAAACCCCATCAGGCCCAGAGTGGCCGCTGCCTGAGCTGCAGGTAATTGGCTGCCCAACAAACACTTGGTTGAGCCTGTGCACCAGGCCTAAGGAGGTGGTCAGAGAGTATGACTAGAATTCTGCGTAAGCTGTCAACGGCAGTAAATAGATTAAGAAACTGGACCCTGTAGAGACAAAGCATGGGCTGAAGCTGCCCTCTGAAAGGGGCGGGGCCTGGGAGGCTGCTGACTGCAGGAAGTAGATGAGAAGCAGACCTTAGCTGTTCAGTACAGGGTGAATGGCTAGAACCCAAAGTAGAGGCAGAGGCCTGAGTTCCCCTATGACTTCAAGTCAACCTGGGGGCAAGGACTCTAGGTGGGGCTGAAAGCCTGGCACAAGACCATTTCCGCTCTGCTTGTTAGACTCCTTACTCCTTTGGAAGGGATGGGAACTGTAAGGGGGCTGGCCGGAGGACTAGCGGTGAGATGGGGCAGAGCAGTGCCAGGCACTGCCAGCTCCTGGAGGCTGTAGACCAGGGATGCTAGAGTTGAGGAATCGGATGCGCCATGCCTGGCCCTCAGGGGGTGCACTGGCTGGCAGGTGGGGGAGGTCAACACCAAAAGAAAATCCAGGGAGGTAGATACAATAGAATTGAATGTCAAAATGGGAAAGTAGGGCAATCAGCTGGGTATCTTAGGTGCCTATACACAAATGCAAGGAGCCTGGGAAACAAGCAGGAGGAATTGGTAGCACTAGCGCAGACAAAGAACTATGACATGATTGGGATAACAGAGACGTGGTGGAATAGTTTGCATGACTGGAGCTCTGCAATAGATGGGTATAGACTGTTCAGGAAGGACAGGCAGGGAAGGAAAGGGGGAGGAGTAGCACTATATGTAAAGGAGCTCTATGACTGCTCAGAGCTCCATTATGAAAGTGGAAACAAGCCAGTTGAAAGTCTGTGGGTTAAGTTTAGAGGGGAGAGCAACAAGGGGGATGTTGTGGTAGGTGTCTGCTACAGACCACCAGATCAGAAGGAGGAAGTGGATGAGGCATTCTGTGTACAACTAACAGAAGTTTCTAGAGCACAGGCCCTGGTTCTCATGGGGGACTTCAATTACCCTGACATCTGCTGGAAGGCCAATACAACAGTGCACAGGCAATCCAGGAAGTTTCTGGAGAGTGTTGAGGACAACTTCCTGGTACAAATGCTGGAGCAACCGACGAGGGGCCTTGCGCCTCTCGATCTGCTGCTCACAAATAGAGAAGAATTTATCAGGGAAGTAGAGGTCAATGGCAGCCTGGGTAGCAGTGACCATGAAATGATTGAGTTCAAGTTGATGATTAAAGGAAAGAAGGAAAGAAGCAAAACACAGACCCTGGACTTCAGAAAAGCAGATTTTGTCTCCCTCAGGGAACTGATGGGCAGGATCCCTTGGGAGGCTGATCTGAAGGGGAAAGGTGTCCAAGAGAGTTGGGTGCATTTTAAAGAAACCCTGCTAAGGGCACAGCAAGATACAATTCCGATAAGGAGAAAGCACAGCAAATGTGGAAGGCGCCCACTGTGGCTTAACAGAGAGCTCTGCACTGAGCTGAAGCATAAAAAGGACGCTTATAGGAAGTGGAAGCTAGGACAGATGACTAAGGAGGCATATAAAGACATTGCTCGGGACTGCAGGGATAAAATCAGAAAGGCCAAAGGACAAATGGAGTTGCGACTAGCAAGGGATGTGAAGGATAACAGGAAGGGGTTCTACAAGTATATCAATAACAAGAAGAGGATCAGGGATGGTGTAGGTCCCTTACTGAATGGGGCAGGCATCCTCGTGACAGAGGATGAGGAAAAAGCTGAAGTCCTCAATGCTTTTTTTACTTCAGTTTTCACAAGCAAGGTCAGCTCCCAGCCCACTACACTAGGTACGGGGGACTGGGGAGAAGAAGAGAGGCCCTTGGTGACAGAAGGTCAGGTTAGGGACTGCTTAAAGAAACTAGATGTGCACAAGTCCATGGGGCCGGATGAACTGCATCCGAGGGTGCTGAGGGAGCTGGCTGATGAGATAGCAGTACCGTTGGCCATTATCTTTGAAAACTCGTGGCGAACGGGGGAGGTGCCAGAGGACTGGAAAAAAGCAAATATAGTACCTATCTTCAAGAAAGGCAAAAAGGACGATCCAGGGAATTACAGACCTGTCAGCCTCACCTCAATCCCTGGAAAAATCATGGAGCAGCTTCTCAAAGAATCCATCCTGAAACACTTGGAGGAAAATAGAGTAATCAGGAATAGTCAGCATGGATTTACCAAGGGTAAATCATGCCTGACCAACCTCATTGCCTTCTATGATGAGATGACTGGATTTGTGGATGCGGGAAGAGCCGTTGATGTCATATACCTTGACTTTAGCAAGGCTTTTGATACGGTTTCCCACAGCATTCTCATTGGCAAATTAAGGAAGTATGGGTTAGATGCATGGACTGTAAGGTGGATAGAAAACTGGCTAGAACAACGGTTTCAGTGTGTAGGAATCAATGGCTCCATGTCAAGTTGGCAGGCAGTAACGAGTGGTGTGCCCCAGGGGTCGGTCCTGGGGCCAGTTCTGTTCAATGTTTTCATTAATGATCTGGATGATGGGATAGATTGCACACTTAGTAAGTTTGCAGATGATACCAAACTGGGGGGAACGGTAGACACCCTAGAGGGCAGAGACAGGATTCAGGGAGACCTAGACAAACTGGAGCAGTGGGCCAAGAGGAATCTCATGAGGTTCAACAAGGATAAGTGTAAAATCCTGCACTTGGGACGAAAAAACCCCATGTACTGCTACAGGCTGGGGAGTGATCAGCTAAATAGCAGCACTGGAGAAAAGGACCTGGGAGTCATGGTGGATGGGAAGCTGGATATGAGTCAGCAGTGTGCTCTTGCTGCCAAAAAGGCCAATGGCATACTGGGCTGCATCAGAAGAAGTGTTACCAGCAGATCGAGGGATGTGATCATTCCCCTCTATTCTGCACTAGTGAGGCCACATCTGGAATACTGTGTCCAGTTTTGGGCTCCCCACTACAAAAAGGACATGGACAAATTAGAGAGAGTCCAGAGGAGGGCAACCAAAATGATCAAAGGGCTGGAGCACAAGCCCTATGAAGAAAGACTGAAGGAACTAGGCTTATTTAGCCTGCAGAAGAGAAGACTGAGGGGGGATTTGATAGCAACCTTCAACTACTTGAAGGGTTGCTCCAAGGAGGATGGAGCTCGACTGTTCTCGGTAGTAACAGAGGGCAGAACGAGAAGCAATGGTTTCAAGTTACAGCTGGGGCGGTCCAGGCTGGATATTAGGAAAAACTTCCTTACTAGGCGAGTGGTGAAGCA